>JAGFPH010003339.1:123870-147981 GCA_018207615.1 Philaenus spumarius | reverse complement strand
CCTGTCTCTGACTTCTCCCTCAATCTGTGTAAGTGTTCTGATGGAACATTTTTCTTACACTTTCTTTCCAATAGCCTTTTGATATTGCTATCATCGGGTCTGGGTCCATCGGTGGAGAATCAGCTCCTCTTCTAGCTAACTTGTTTGCTATTTCATTCCTTCCCTCCTTCATCTCCATGGACCCAAACAAGTCTTACTTGCCTATTGCTTGACAGTTGATACAGCAGTAACAGGCATTCCCAGATCAACTTTGACGTTGTTCTTGAAGCTATAGAAGTCTGATATCAGAACGTATTATACAATCTGCTTCCTGAGTTTAGTATTCGTTTTACGCATGCCTGTATTGTGTATACCTCCGTTCCGAAGAGCCCTAGCGACACTGAGTACCTTTTCTGTGAATACGGTTCTTTGTGCATGTACATTCAGGCTACCGTAATATTGTCTGTTCTTGACCCGTCCGTTAACCAAATTTGTTCATGTTTAAGATTAACCTGTTTCCGTAGCCAATCTTCCCGATCCGAGATAATAGCCTCTTATCTGTTATCAAAATCATACTTGGGAGTCATGTAGTCCGTACCGGCTCGTAGTATCGTATCCCACTTAAGTGTTCTGTTCAGGCACTCACCGTGTCCATTTCTCGCAAGAGATCTTGACCAACTGCCGCAGTTGTTTAATCTCATTGCAGCCTTACTAGCCTCACCCTGGACCAGGAGGTCCATAGGTTTAAGATCCAACAAGATTTCCATGGCCGCTGTGAAGTAGTTCTCATGGCCCCCAGCCAACCGCTGTACTTTGTTAAGTTCTCTTTTTGCTCTTTCCTTCCTGGAAGAGGGCCACCAGATTATAGAGGCAAAAGTTAGAGATGGTCTTATGATGGTAACATACAGAAGTTTCATCATCTGGCTCCGAATCCCCCATGAGGTTCCAATAGTTCTTGTACATGCCCAGAAAATGTTACTCGCTTGTGCTGCCTTCCTCTTTATGTGTCCTCCCCACACTAGCCTGGTGTCTAGAGTGACGCCTAAGTATTTTGTTGCTTCGCAACATGTAAGTCTTTGTCCCAGTAGACTGGGCATGTACAGACCATCTGTCCGACGTTTCCTAGTAAATATAAAAGAGTTGCGAGGGCACTTAATGCACTAGAATTTATTTCTGTGACTATTGGTAATTAGAGTTGATAATTATGATTTTCGCTGAGACAGGTCATGTCAGCAGAGATAGCTGGAGTTAGTCGGAATTCTTTATACTTCTTCCAGCCTACTCATTTGACGTTGTTCTTGAGAGTCCTGGGTTGAACTTGCTTGGAGAAATTATTATACCTCTACAGTTTTGGATTAGGTCGGTATATTATTCTATTCACTTTTCCCCTTGAGGCATCAATCGTCGGTTGTAGGTTTTTAGCTATACCCTGCTGGTTAATTTAGTGGGTTCTGAACCAATGCGAACAGTAGGTCCCATTTCTTCGCTAGTTTACCTTCTCATTTCCCTTATATTCCTATAAGTATCGGTATCACATAGATTCACCTGCTTGATAGTAGTTTGGTAACCTTTTGACTGAGAGTTGCATTTGTTTGAACTTATAGCAGAGTAGCATTCTGACGTAACTATGACATATTCATTGCCATGTATTCTTATCTGGCACAATATTGCCTGGAATAATGTTGAACTGAATTTTACTCAGTTCATTCACTGTAAATAAACTTATCTACTTTTTCAACAAAATTTTAAATGAAAATTGCTTATAATCAAATTAAACAAGTACTTAGACAACAATGTTTTATCAAAACGAAACCAATTAAATTTAAAATAACAACACAAATACAAATGTAATTAAAAAAAAAACAGAATATACTGTATATTTAAAGAACACAAATACTTAGACCACAATTATTTTTCAAAACAAACCCAATTCAAATTAAAACGATAGCACAAATGACAACATTATTATAGCTAAAGCTTATTTATGTTATAAGTGACTTCACAATTTATTACACAAAAGTCTTTAAACATATTTGGTTTAATTACCTTCCTACCACATCTAGTTGTACAGGCCCTATTTGACTCAGATGCCTCATTGTTATAACTAGTAGTTCTAGTTTGTAGTTCGTGCATCACTGAAGATGGCGACTTTGTAGTAGAAACGCGTTTGAGTTAATAAACGTATTAGTCGTGAGATTCTGTGTTCATGTTTTATTTTTTCAAGTATATATATTAATAATCCATCCTAACCCAATAATTAAATATTGCATTTATCTATCACCTATTAAATCCATGCGACCGCGATGACTACTACAGCCACTCAGCGTGGAAGGCTCATCCATTGTCTTCCATCCAATACCACAGCTACATCGTTCAATATCTCTTTTACAAGGGCTATTTCTTCCAGATTTCTAAGATTTCCTAGTGATTGTTGTAATTTTCCCAGGATAAATTGTTTATACTTTTAGAAGTTTATTATATTTACTGTTTCAGTGCAAGTATATTTGTGTGCGAAATGTGGTTGTAGACTCTTTCATTGTCAATGTTAACGGATTCCGACATCCATGGGTAGTTTTCACCCAATAATCTGTTAGAGAAATTGATGAGACTAAACAATACCAATACAACATTAATAACTTGCATATTTTTTATATAATCATGACAAATGATTTTAAAACAATATTATTAGCTCACAAAAAAATTAATTTGGCTCATAAATGTATTTTTGTGCACACTAACAAAACTTGAATAATAAAATACTTTATTATTTATACAATTATTAATTATACGTAAAATGTGACAAATGATAACATATCTATACATACTGAATTTAAGCTGTCATAGTTGAATAAGCCGATGTTATGTACTCAAGAGAAACGATGTTCCTAAATAAAATTAATCTAACTTGTGGCGTTGCAGTATACATCGTATTCTAAATTTTTGTTCTAGAGGAAATATCCTTTATCTGAGACACATTACGAGGAGCACATTGAATAATGGTTTGTCAACGAATCATTCATCAATATGACATTGGGTGTGGTTCAAAATGGCACTGATTGACGATTTATAAAAACTTGATATCACTGACTATTTTGAATGCACCTACATTATATATTTTTGTCACGTTATTCATTTGGGATAGTTTACACCAGTATAAAACGACTGCATTATTATGTATTATTTGAAATATTTTGTAGAAGATTAAACGATTAACTGTTCATCGAATTAATACAATAATAAAGCATAATGAGCAGCTGAAAATACTGTTCTAAATTATTAGGGAGTGATTAATGTTGCTTTAAATTACTAAACAATTATAATTTACTTAATTAAAAGACATATAATTGCTAAAAACTAAATAATGGCTACAGGAAGCCGAGGGATAAAGCAGAAGGAAGCTTAAATATCTCCCAACATTATTGGCCTACAATCACTGCTCTCATCTGTATGTGTTGCTAAGGGACAAAGATTTATTTTCAACACACCCCAAGCGGACAACCGTTACAGTAAATGGACATATTTTCCAACTAGTAATGCACAGCTGTAATACACATAAATGTGGAATGAAGCCTTCCTCGTTTCACAATCTAAAAATATTTAATTTAAATATCTTTAATTATTTTTGTATCGTGAGACGGTTTACGATTATTTAAATAAAGTTACGGAAGAAATAGTTAAATTAATTTTGTGTTTTTGATAATTTAATTACCATCCCAAAGTGTTTGAAGGTTGTATTTTATATTATTACTTTTTACAATCATTTTGGTAGTGTAAACAGAACATAAATATTTTGAATAATAATATAATATATTGCAGTTGTAATGAAACTTTAAACAAATAAGTCGTAAACTTATCCTAATTTTTGTCAGAACTATTAATTTTTGTATATGAGGTAGGCTACTTGTAAAGCGATTAGTTAAAATACCTGTGTACAAGTTATTCGAACTTCTTTATTTCTCCAAACTTAAATATTTACCAAAATTATGTTATAATTTATTTATTTTTAATCTTCTACTTTCAATAATCGTATAAATCATATTTATCTACGTAGGCCTATCATATAAAGTACTTCAAATAACAGTTACTTACTTCAACTTATTGCGGGAAAAATAAATGGCATTTATCAATGAGAAACCCTGGATAAAGTAGTTCCAAGATATGTAAATAATCTTGAATAAGGCCTACCTCCATTATGCATTGTTGCAATTCATACTTGACTTGAATACGTCTGATCAGCCAGTTTATCCCCCTTGGATAAAATGTCTTTCTGTGCTTTTCACTTACACAAAATTTAAATCTGATTTTAACTGTTTAAATAAACAAAACTGAGGAAAGGAAATCAAAACAAACAATCCGTGATACATCTTTACATTGCTTATTATTGAAAGAACAATCTTGATTGTCAAATTTTGATTTTAAAAGTAGTAATGACAAAACTTTATTGATTCTAAAATTAAATCATAGTTTATAAAATATTTCATCGATGAAATAAAATACTTATGATTTTAAATTTAATAGAACTATTGTTTAAATTCAAATGTTTTCTTTACGTTACAATATTCATATTCGAATCCTTACAAAACAGTTATTCTACCATAATATTGTGTCAAAAATTAAATACCTTCAGCAGTTACACAAATTTAATGTTTTCTATTATTATTCAAAAGTAGTTATCAATTTGGAAAATTAGCACAATCAATTATGTGTGGTTGTATTTATCACGACTTAGTACACAAAATTAAAACATTAAAGTTTAGTTTAACTCTTTTTTAGATCTTATGTTCAAATCGACTACAGCAATGCGGTAAGCACACTGACACTATACGAAAGTTGAGTCGAAGGATTATTTACGGTTTCACAAAGGTTTTATAGTATAATTTTGTGATTAACTCGATTTTTGTGTTGTTTTTGTAATCTGTCTCTACTCGATATCGCCTAATAAAGAAGAACATGTATTTTGTTGTTATACATAGGGTTGTTATACTTATGTAATTTTAGTGAAATTTACATAAAAAACCTTGGAAGGGTTTATTTTGGTGATTGCTGATCTTTAAAGGAGATTCCAGATAGCATGTGCTAGTTTCGTCATAATTTTTGTTTAATTTGGTTGGCAATGATTGCAATATAAAATCTTGGTGATGAAAGTTTTATGTTTTTTATTTTATGACTTTCAAAACTCAAGACTGCATATGTAAACCTTAAACCTTTTAACTAAGCATTAACGAAAATAGTTCTTAAATAGTTCTTTTAATAATAATAATGTATATTATTTAAAGAACAAATGGCGATAATAACTGCTAAGGTTTTTGCCTTAAAAATATATGTATTATTACTGAAATTATATCAAATAATTAAATTAAAAATGACTTCGTTTAGGCTTAACCAGTATTTAAATAAATAAACTTACTTTTATTTCAACCTTAATATTTTGACAGAGAAATTTCAACCTTTTAAATCAAGCTTGAAACTGCAGCTGCCCAAGGAATGTTAATCGGAAAATAGCTACTGAAGCAATTAACGCATATGCATAATTAGCTAATGTTTGATTATTGTGGCTGGTGCAACACTGAAGATGGCGACTTTGTAGTTGAAATCCCTATTAGTTGCGATATTCTGTATTCAAGTTTTACTCTATCAAGTATATATTATCTTGTTAACTTGTTTAAGGTCAATTCAGGCCGGGCAAACGTCTCCCTTATCATTGCTTTTTATATATAGCCCCATCCCGCTTTATAAGTTTACCTGACATTATTGAAAAACGTTAAGACAAATACTATTGGGACTTATAGTTTTAAATAAATTATGGTATACAATTTGTATTTTTAGCAAAAAATAATTAAAATTTGAACACAATTATACAATTATTTATGGTTAAGTTGAAGTTAAAACTCAATCAATTGAAAATTTGGGATTTCAAAACTATTATACAGTATTTAGTTTGCAAGATATCCTATAGATATAGAATATCATATCAGAGTACAGATAGCGCCAATTAGGATGGAGCGCGAAGAGGGGAGTGTGCAAGTCTCCTACACCGGCTCCCACCACATTTCCCCTCTCTCGGCGGAGTACAGTCAGAGCCGCCTGCCCTACCTAATTCATGTCTACTATGTAGTCGTGTTGATTGCATATCAACACTTTTTGGTGGTGACTGTACTAAAGACTTACAGTCGCGTAGGAGAGGGTAAGACGTTACAGCGCATGCTCAAGTGACGCTTCACGCTACTTGGCACTATCTGTAACAAATTTGTCACACTTGGAACAATCAAACTCAATACTTTTACAACTAGATCAACTTCAACGTGAAAATTTGAATGTATTATTTAATCCCTAGAAGAGTAACTTTGTAATTTTATATGTTTTTTTCTTTATTGTTCGTCTTTACTCTATGTCAGCTAGACTAATGAAGACGGGAAAACAACTTCTAAGAAGAACTCTGTAATTTATTATATAAACACTGATTCCGTGACATTGGCTATTGTACTGTAAATACAAGTAAGTATATCTCTATTACATTTATTAAACATTGATTTTTTTTAAACAAATTAAATCCAATATCTATTATTAAAAGTTGAGATAGAAGAACAAAACAATTCAATAAGTTTATTTTCAAATAGATGACTTATGTAAAACCAGAAAGAAAGCTTTCGCGTCACTAGAGCAAAATAGCTGCAACGGCTGATATTGCTGACCCACAGAGTTGGAAGTTTCCCAACTTTAGAGTCAACACTATACTGAGGTACCGACTAAATTTAAATATAAATTAGGATTTTAACACACTATTTATAATTTATACACGAAAGATGTTACACTTTAAAACTTCAACGTGAGTGCCCTAAACTTCTACTCAATAATTCATTACTTTAAATGAACATTTCAAAACTATTTAAACATTTTTCAATCTCCAGACACAAAATATGGTGTGAATATATGTTTGTAAAATCGCTTTAAATTAGTTCCTAACTGACATAGAGTTCATCAAACTAGAAGGTTCTAATTTTTGTAACTTAAACTGTTATAGTTAGTTTGAAACAGGTTTACAGTTAAAACAACTATCCAGGCAACAATGTCAACATCATGCACTTTGATGTACATCAAAATAAGCTTTGGGCGTTATCGAGAAATTCCGTTTAATGTTGTGAAATGTCTCTAGGCGAAAACAAAAAATATGATAAATACTTCCACAAATATCTGTTATATTAAAATAAAAGACTCGAGTTTCTAACACAATTAAAGTACATTAAATTTGAAACAACTGCTTGAACGGATTCCAGGGGGCAAATAGTGTCTAAGCACCACAGGCAACATCATTTTATGTTATAGTGTTGTTAGCTTTTCTGGGAAAGAAGGTATGAATAAAATCAATTGTAGATATTATTCGCCTTCCATTGTTTTTGTAATGAAAATTAACTTTTCCAGACAGAGCATGGCGTGTCTGCAACAGAACATTATAACTAAATATAGAGGTGCTATCAAGCGATGCGGTGGTGAAACCACTTTGCAGTTAGTGTGCCACTGAAGATGGCGGTCCCCCCCCCACTCCGCACCGGCACTGCGAGACACAGTAACTAGCGTCACCACCTCGCCCCTGTGTTTAAATCGGATACTGTTAAAAACACTCTTTTATCATAAAAAGTTGGCCTAGATAACAGATTCAAATTAACTTGAATAATAAAATAATGTTTGTTATCTGTTAGCTAAATTAATAATGTTACACGCAGTATTCTAAGATTTATGATAATAACATTATTATTTAAAAGAAAAACACAATTTTTTTAAATTTCTACAAGTTTTTATTGTTGAATCTTGCCGACCAAGGTTTCGCCCTTGACGGCATTGACGAGGCAGCTTTACGACTACAGAATATTAGAAAAACGTGTTTAAACATAGAACAGTTACTTACAACAAAGAAAAAGGAAAGAGAGTGGAGGGGAGGCGTGGAGTACGTATGGTCATAAGGTTAACAGTGGGTTTAATAGAGGCGAGTTGTACAAACATTCTACCTGATCGTTAAGTACAAGGCTAGCATCTGTACAAAATAATCTCTTAATTTCTAAAATTTCCAAGGAATTTAATTTCCTATTTTTATCATTGATATGGAGAATCTTAAAGTTAATATTATTGGAAAAATCTGACACTAAATGATTTTTTAGATGGTTAGAGAAACTAGAGTCATTATGACCCAACCGCCAACTTCTTTCATGTTCACTAAACCTACATTTAAAACTACGGCCTGTTTGGCCTACATAAACTGCATTACAGATGATACAAGTTAGCTTATAAACACCAAATTGTTTTAACAATAAAAAGCTGGTTTACAGTGATTTTTCTTTTCTAAAAGATTCCTAACAGCATAACTGACCTTACCAATGTAGTTGATTCTACTCCATTTTGGTTCGGTTTTATTAGAATCTATTGGGAATATAAGAGATTTAGCCTGGTTATTTAATTAAGTTTTTAACATTTTTTCAATAATTTTAATATCATAACCATTATTCATATCATTATGTTTGTTGCAAGTTAATTGTAAATAAAAGTCATTATTAGACATGGGAATGTTAATGAGACGATGCAACATACTATGGAAGGCGGACAATTTATGATTAAAAGGATGTTGAGTTGAAGAATGTATGGTATTGTCCGTAAACGTAGGTTTCCTAAAAATACTGAAATTATGTTTTTCCCATTGTAAATTTTTATGGTGAGGTCAGAAAATGTATTTGATTGTGTGGCCCTATTTCCATAGTACATTGTATTGCCTCATTAATAGAATTTAAATAATTTAACAATAACTGTAGCTGGCGGTCAGGTCCTTCAAATAAACATAAAACATTATCTACATATCTGTACCAATACTTAACGTTAGACTTGAATAGGTTATTACTGTCAAAGACTGTTGATTCAAAATTGTCCATAAAAACCTCAGCTAGCAAGAGAGATAAGGGAGATCCCATTGCCAAACCATTGATTTGGGCAAACACTTTGTTTTGAAATTGAAAATAATTTTGATCAAGACATACTTTAATGACATTCATTAACTCTATAGATGTACAAGGGTCCACTTTAGTTTAATCTAATAATTTTTCTACACTATACAAACAGTATTTGACAGGAATACTTGTAAATAAGCTTTTAACGTCAAACGATACAATTTTTGCGTTAAGAGAGGCACTTTGATATCTTTACTCTTACTAACTAACTCTAATGAATTTTTTAATCCAAATTTAGGTTGAAATTGTGAAATTTCTTTAAAAAAGTATTGGTAAATTTAACCAGATTATAAGAAGGGGACTGTACAAAGGAAACAACGGGACGTATTGGAATATCACGTTTGTGTAATTTCATTAAACCATATAATCTGGGAACCATACAATTCATAACAGGCAAAGTTTTTATATGAAAATCATTAAAAATACACTTGTTGTGAACTAAGGTTGATTTTACAATTTTATTATTTTCTTTTGTTGGATCTTTTTTTAACTCCACAAAAGAATCGGTTTTTCAAATTTTCAACTTTTTTACAATATTCATCCGAAGGTATAATTACAATAGAATAACCTTTATCTGCTTTAGTTACCACCAGGTTGTTATCTAGTAACTTTTTTCTGATACTCTTAATTAATACATTTTCTTTGTTATTAAATTTGGTGTTATTACAAGTTAGAAAATTATTTTTAATAATGTCAGAACAAAGGTGTTTTGTTGTAACATTCTTATCTATCGGTAAACAGTATCTATAGACCGGTTTTCAAACTGGGACGCTTCAGGTTCTGACACCGGCGCGTATTTAAATCTTTAGATAACAACCCGGTTTCCATATCATTAACCTGTATATTAGATAAATTAACTATCCTATTGTAAAATGTGGGTTCTAATTTTGGTGTCAATTTACAATTATTTTCAAGGTCAGTTTTTTCTTGGACAACTATAGTTTCTGGCTAAAGTATAGGTCGTATCAAAAAGAAACAAAAAGTTCCATAAACCTTGTTTAACTGGCTACAACTTTGTCACAGGTTGTATCTCTCTGACCAAACAGAAAGTAAAGTAGTAGGCGACTTTTAATTTAATGTCGGGTTTTAAAATGTCTAAATTTTTGTTGAAGTTTTTTCAAGATTACATATATACTAGAAATGAAAAAATTATAACTCTGGCTTTGTTAGCACCAGTGACTTCTTTTCTAACAATGTGCAAAGTTTCATAAGATTTCATCAACGTTAGTTGTTCAAATCGTCGTGTAAGTGAAGCGCCGTCTTTTAAAAATGAGCGCTCCCGTACCAGTGATTTCCCTTTCTATCACTCATCATGGCCGCCGAGCCTGACGAAAAGTGGCTTCACTGCCGTATCTTACTGAATAGCGCCTCTATATAATTCTAATGCACTGTGGTGTCTGCCTGTCTGGAGGGTTAAGTAAGTTTAGCCGCTGGCATTATCGGGAATTTTAGTAGTGATTGTCATTATTATTTAGTTACGTTTTTCTTTACTTTTCATCATTTAGACTCATGAAAATGCCTTCACTTAATGTGCACACTTAAGACAATCGAACTAACTAGGTTTCCCTTCTCAAGTAAGTAACTAGGTTTGAACCTTCTCAAGTGTAATGGATGTTCCAATAATTGTAGCAGACTGGTCGAGCTCCTTTACCATTTGCGCTACTCTACTCATCCGTGATCGATTTGTAATATCTTTTAACAAGGGTCTGCTCCAGTAAACGAGAAGGCAAAAGGAAACGCACTTCCGGTATCACTATATCCCTATATAAACAGTGCAATTTCTTGCAGCTGAACGCTTTGACATTGCCTCATTTCAAACCATTTTATAAGACTATCTTTTGTAATTAAGTGTTGAAAAAAAACTGAATATTCTTTATTAAATTTCGGATCTGGCTTGCAAATTATTTTTCGTTATTAATTTTGTATTGTGTTAGGAAAAAAATTAAAACTTTGTATTTACTAAATGTCAGTTACTTGACAAATGAAAGAAATTTAAAAAAAAATGTTAATTGCAAGACGGATGCGTATTGTGGCTGTGCTTAAAATGAGACCTTCCAAACAATTTTATGATAAAAAGTAAACGAAATAAATGGTTTGAAATTTAACATTGCTCTTATGGGATAAAAATTAATTTTATTTTTACTGGAGCAGACCCTTGTCATACTTTGGTTTGTTCTTTTACATAAGAAGTTTAATAATTGTAAAAATTTAAACATGTGATTTTCTTCAGTTTAGCAACGTATTCATATATCAAGCTATCAAAGCTTTCGTCGTAAATAAGCCTCAAGTGTGTAGCTTAAGAATTTTACATTGATTGTTTTTGCATGTTTTTATTACACCCAATACTCGCTCATTTACACTACTGGAAATGCTGTATAGAAAATCATTAGTTGATTAACTAAATACTATCAAGATCAGGGTATTTATTAAATAGGTCAAGAGTTTGTTTTAGGTGAATATGTCTAGCAACCATGTAAACTGAGCTAATGTATGTTTTAATCAATACTTCTAAATTAACACTCTTTAAAATCCTGCTCATAGGTAATTCTATAAACGGAACATTAAGTATGAATGAATGACTGTCAGAAATCTTGATTAAGAAACGTGATTTATAAACATGTAATCATTCTAAGAAATGTACATGTTGTCGCATCTGTGTTCTATGATTAAATCTACTATAATTTCAAGATCATGTACTATAAGTTAACACATTTAAATTTAAGTGCTTTGTATTATTAGAAAATACTTTTCTCTAGTTTTGTCAACAAGACTTTGTTTCGAAATAATATATTTTTTAATAAATGACTTTTGTCAATTAAACTAAATATTTAAAACAGTTTTATAATACCGTATTAATAAAATAACATAACTTAACTAAATAACTTTCATTTTTTATAGTGGTGATGCTAGGTTTCAATTTAATTAATTTTGTTTGTTTAATTTATTACTGCCAACTGTGATTATTCACCTTAACAATTAAAAATAAATAAACAAATTTAAAAAGCTTGATGAAAATAACGTACAAATAAAATAACTACGAAACATATTGTTTTGTTCAATATAAGATGTTTTCCAAGCTAGTAATACATAGATGTCCTAAAAACCCAAGCTTTGTATTAGGCCTATATGTGTTTTCCTTTTAACTTCTTTACTATATGGCAGTTTCACTAATAAATAAAATCAGGGAAAAGCGAAGCTCACCCAAATTGTTTTGGACCAGGTCAACATTAATGAAGGAATTATTGTATAACTTGATAGGCTGTGCTCGCCACTTAAACTGCTCCACGCCGGTGTGCGATAATGTGGTAACAACAAACATAATACAAACAGCAAGGAATAATATAAAGTGTGAACAAATTCCAGAATAAAAAAAGTATGCCTAACCCGATGTATTAAAATCATAGTTTTAGGGTAACAGCCTAATATTTAAAACTATTTCAAATGGTATTTAATTGCATTGAAAGTATTTAAAGTGGTAACCTTGAATATGTTTTAGAACATAAACTGTGTTATATATAAACGTCAAATATATTGAAATCATCTAAAGTGGTAACCTCGTATATATTTTAGAGCGTTAATTGTTTGACCTAAAAACGTTACATGATATTTTATTGCATTTAAAGTATATAAAGTGGTAACCTTGAGTATATTTTAAAACACATATTGTGTGCTCTATAAACGTCAAATTATATTATATTATATTGAAAGTTTCTAAAATAATAACATCAATTCTATTTTAGAGCATTAATTGTGTGATCTAAAAGTTTAAATAGTATTAGATCGTATTGAAAATAGGCTCCACACCAAAATTGTTTACAATATTTAAAACGGTAAAAGAGAGGTTAAAAACCGTTGAAAAACTGAAGATATTGATTTGTATCTAACTCAGTTCTAGTTGCGAATAATATCTCGTTTTAAGCTTCTTAAAATTAATAGTTTCTAAAATAACATAGTTTTGATCTTTTCTTTTTAATTACAAGCCGATTTTCTAGTATAATGTAAAATTTTACAATTTATCACCACTTTTATAATAGTTTTTGAAAGTTCTTCATAAGTGCCATTTCCTAGATATTTTCAAAGTTTTTAAATTTGGAAAGTTGTAGGTTATGTTGGTAACTTGAAGGTGATGGAGTTTGTAATATGAATGAAAAATTATGATCTGTGATACAAAGGCAAACAGAAAGGAAAAACAAATCTGATACATCAATAATCATGCACAAATAGAACCCAAGTGTTATAACAGTGAACTAGTAAACATTGTTATGACAATCGGCTAAATCAGTAATAAACGCACTTCACTTGAGAAGTATATTTGTTAAAATTTTTGTTAAAAATTGTGTCTAATAAAAAAAATCTAATACCCTCATCATTAGTTTCATTACTAGCGGTTTGTTCCTTGCGGTGTTTTGTGAAAGTGGAAAGGTTCTATTTTACTTTATACATATAAATGCGTATTTAGGACAAGAAATAAACATAAAGTAACCTGGAGACTTGCAATATATGTGTGTGTATATTGAAAACATGTAGTTTTCTAACTATTTTTTAAAATAACTTCGAAAGACTAATTTATTGTAACTGTTTGTATGACCTACAACTTTATATGTATAGAAACGATCAATACAAATTGTTTGTACACATTAAATATTCATGATTGATCAAAATAGTATAGGCTTGAGTTGTAATATACAATTTTAAAATAGTTAAATAACCCCCGACTCTAAACATACAACCATTGACCGCCAAATGTTTTCTCGTGGTTTATAAAACTAGTTTTGTGAATAAAAGAAAGTAGTTTATTATACTTGTATACAGTATATTTTAGAACAACTGCTTAAGGCACAGAGTTATAATTTCACGAAACCACCCTTTCTCCGTTTACTGGCAAACATTTAATTAATTTCTACACCAGATATACGGCTTCATTAATCTTATCGTATTGGATCCATTGGCACAATGATTTTGCACAACGTCAGGAACAGGTTCTACAACATTAAAACCTGTCCTGATATATGTTATAAAAAACCTCTGTTTCAATGTTTATATAACATACATCCAATGTAGAAATAGTAAATGCAACAAAAAATATACTTTAAAACAATCACAGCAATGTGTATGTGAATTATTGGTACTCCTATTAATAATACATTATATAATTTTAATAAAATTTTAATGTAAACAATTTCTTCTTTGAAATTCCGTTATTTTATAGCTAAATACAGTTATAATTATTAAAATTTAATTACAACACTAGCCAGATAAATTATTAAATTAAATTACAACACTGTCCATGCTAATTTGAATTGAATATGCAGGCTAATACGTAATGATAAAAAATCTGTGACAAAACATTTCTATATAAATACAACTCTGTTATAAGCTAAAATTCACTAAACAAACCTGAAAGAGTATAAATTACGATACATAAATGTAACTATTGAATTTGAAATGATGTAACATATTTCAATCATTTACTTTTGTAGTCCACATTTAATTTACTAGTAAAATAGCTAGTATTTTCTTCTTTTTTAATAATTAGTATTATAAACATATACTAATATGTACTAAAATGTAGTAATAAGTAATGCCTTAATTACATGCCTCAATGCTAAATTAATTAAACATGTTTGATTAAACTTGTAATAGCAACTATTAAATGTAAATTTGTACAAAATAAATTTTTAAGTTTGAGATAATTTTCAATCTAAATTTACGTCAAGGTTTGGACTTCCTTGGAAAAACATACTTTCACTACAGAAAAATATTATATAAAAAAAAAATATTTTCAGGGAAATTCATATAATAATGAGAATGAAATTGGTTATTTTTTTATTATTTTGGAGACGATTTGAAGTATAAATCTTATATTAAATGTAAAACATTCGAGGTTGATTTTCTCAAGAAAATAAAACCTACTTTTCTTAGAAACATTTACTATAATCATTTCTAACAGCAGCAATAATGTTGTCATCTACATTAACATCACGTTGGCTAGGGCAGTCATAATGTAAGTTTACATTAGAAAGTGATCCTGTTTCCCGTAACATACGAAATGCAGTAATAATAGTTCTAGCATTTGGAATTCTGCGATGAGGGAAACGTTGTCTGTATTCTTCAACAGCGGCCGAAGCACTGCCTTCACATTCACTGTAAATAAACACCATATCGGCGTATTATTCAGATGCAAATAAGAATTACTGCAAAAATTTAATAATTACTATGCGCAAAACAATATTCACACATATTGAACCTCAATTACTACGAACGGAGCAATACGCACACGGACTTAAACTCAGTTGTTAGCTCTCATAATAGTTCAAAACAATGCAAATCACATCACTGTTGATCTCTATTATAGTGTTGTCAACTCATGAAACAAAAATTACTCGGGCAACATTATTATGTTGTTTTTTTTTCAAATAAAATTACATTATGTCATTCAGTATTTTAATAATATTTTTTTTTATTTCAGAATTTTTTTAATTTTAAAATTGTAATAAAAATGTGATATGTTTATTGGGAAATGAACAAAGTTAATGTCGGCCAAATGTAAAACATGTGTTGTTTTGTTCTTAATAACAGTTAATTTAATCGAACATCTATTCACTTTCTGTATACTTTATATTTGCACCATTTAGTTCAGAATTTAATGTTTTACAAAGTTAACGTTTTAACATTTTGAGTGTCCAACCTAATTTAACAAAGTTATTGTAGGTCAAATGTAAAAAAGTTGTTTCTCGGTCACTCTTTTTTAGGTTTCACGTGTGATAATCTTAAAAATTAAGAAAAATACGGTTCTACGACATGTTTCATACGATTTATAAGGTTGAAAACACTGATAAGGTAATTTACCTTCCCAGAATTCCAGCAAGTCTTCATTGTACCCAGGGTACTAAATAATTATGGGCAACATCTTTTGCTAGCCGTAGCTCGCTAACGAAGCATTTACGGACATATGTTTTACAACGGGCAGGACCCGTGTAATTCCGGAAATTAAAATTTTTACAAACATTTTGTAAAAAGCGATATTTCTAGGCCAACATGGAATCTTGATCGTATGCAGTGCAACCTTCAACAAGTTGGGGCGAGCGGGGCGTTTTATACGGAAGCGACTGTTGAACCCTGACTTGTCGCTAATTAATGATTTCTTAGGGAATACCAGGATCCAGGAATATTATGTATTTGGGTTTTTCTAAAGGAAACACATTACGCTAAACACGGGTGTGTCAGCCATGCAATTCCCCAATCGTAATATTAAATAATGCTTACGTAATTCAAGTCTAAAGTTAAGGGAAAATTTCAAATTTTCTCAAAAGCCAGAAAGAAATGTGTTTTTGGTTTAATAAAGGATAGACCTAAGAGAAAGGTGGAATAAGAAAATAACAAAATTTCAATATTATAGAAGTGAGTTAAAATCATCAATTTTAATTGTCATTTAATTGTAAAAGAAATAAAGTTAAGTAAAATTTAATCATAACAAGTATTTTTAAAAGGAAAGTTTTATAGGAAAATCAAAGAAAAGTTTAAATATTATTATAGGAAAAAGGGTGAGATTTTTCACACCTTAGAGTCAAGATAAATAAGAAAAGATAATTTTTAAAGATTATAATAATTATAGTTAAAGTATTAGAGTATAATAATGTATGTAAAACCCAGTATACCAAATAAATTTCGGGGAATTAGTTAAAACAAAAAACAGAAAATTCGTTACTTTCTAAGAAAACTAAAATTCGTAAGTCCCACAACTCCAAGAAAAACAAAGGAAAATTCACAAAACGGCGGCTAGTACATAATTTCGCAAAGGACTACCGAATAGAAGAAAAGAAAATCGCGAGTTGGAAAAACTGGAAGACATTCCCGGAAAACGTAACGAGAAAGGCACGTGCGGGCCTCGCGCGAGAACGCGAAGTCGTACGAACACCACTCGAATTCTTAAAGGAAGAGGAAAATTCAAGGAACCAGAAAAGCTCACTCGCGGGAAAAACAAACGACGCCACGAGGAGTTAAAGACAATAGAAGAAGAACAATAGTGGTTTTACAGTGATAACAGGCTAGAATACGCGCGGAATTAACGGCCAATTAGAAACGAGATATCCCTAGCGCTACCTCGCGGCGCGATCATACACTATTTTCCCGACAACCTAATTTTCGCCACACTGCTGCCGTATGGATGCAAGATCTATATGGTAATATCAACTTAATAGTGAAGTACATTAAAAAAATAGAATAAAGTAGATAAAAAGTACAAAAGTTTAATAAAAATAACCTGCATAATTTATGGAAAATTAAGGGAGAGTATTTTGAGAAGAAAAACCCCGGAAAAATCAACATTAAAGAACAAGAAAAACGTAGTGTGTGTTACTCAAGGTTGGTAACGATCTAGTTTAAATGGACACTATATAAGCGCGGGACACGATGTCCTGAGGACTCTTACGAATTCTAAATACTCTTAAGGTAGTACTCGTCGCTGGACTCTACAATCTTTACTCTCTTAGATAAATTGGACTTAGAAAACTTTATTACGTTTTAACATAAATGAAAATTATTATCAGTTATAAATTATCAGTATTTACTGCAAGTTAATACAGTGCACCAGTGAGAGAAGTTGCGATGTTCTTCGTTGATAAATATTAGTCAAATAATATTGAAACTACGAGGTCGTCAATGAAGTAGTAAATCGACTTTATTATTGAAACTCCAGGAACTAGACTGGTGAGCCTATAGCACATGAATTGTTGACAACGTTGGAACGGAAGGAGCGAATCCCGGACACCAGGAAGACATCTTTAACCATCAATCACCTGTAATTCAAGTAAAACTTTAAAATCAACACGACTACAAGACCACAGCACGCTGTACAACTGCAATAGACTTCAAAAACGAGAGCAACTCAACCCTGCTAGCCAACCTGCAGCATCCAAACAACATCAGCACCATTTAAGACGGCCAACTTAAGAGTCTCTAAAAGGTCTGTGGAAAGCGTATTTACGACACTGTCCCCTATAAATTTGCCTGAATAGCTTCAATTAAATTTATTAAATATTCTGGGTTAGGTAGGATTATAAATAGATTGTTTTCTTGGTTTAAATTTTAAAATAAAAGTCGTAATTAATTATGTTAAAATGAATTAAATTCAAGTAATAAAATAAATTTAATAATTAAATTTCATAAACGAATAAAATGAAATAAAGATAATTAAATTAAGCAATTAAAATCAATTAAAATAGTGAATTTGTTCTGTCTTTATTAATTAATTAAGAAGAATTAAGGTTATAATTTAATTGGTTAAAAATTATATTCGTTGGGAAGGTACCAACAAAGATAGAATATTTTGATTTGTTTTTTATTTTTGAATAAATTGTTAATTATTATTTTACAGAATAAACAAGTTTTAGTTTTCACCTATCTATTGTTTGCATATTCCATTACAATTATTCCTAGTGTTTTAGTTATAATCAAAGTGTTGCATTATCAAAATGTCCAAAGCATAAATAAAGTTATTTACAAGGTCAGCTCCTATGTTCTCATTATTTTGAGGTGGATAATAAGTAAAATTAATTTCTTGTGTTCTAAACTGAGCTTAATTACGATTACTGGAACGTTAATTTTGAGTAATTTTTGGTCAAAATATTTAGACAGCTAAATATTAGACAACCAGTTAAATCACCTAGGCCAGACAAAAAAGATAGCCCATTTCTTCCAGTAGGTGATATTAACTTATTCTGCAGCTATTAAAGAGCAAAGGCGTTACAGAAAAATTCGCTAGCAAAGAGAGTGTTCTATAATAGTAAGTTGTAGTTTATATAACATTTTTTATTTACTTTTACATGTAGATGTTTCTGCATATCTTCGTGAATCACCCTGCATTTGTATTTGTAGGTTGGAGTTGACTGAAGATGTGTAATTTCAATAGTCTCAGCTTCCGGCTTGAAATCAGATAGGCGGTCATTTATTTATAACATCCAAGTAAAGAAAACTATTACCTTATAAAAATATATTTGGAAACAAATCAATATTTTTCTTTTATATTGTATTTATATTAATGTTCATATTTATAATATGCAAATTATATTTAAATAAAAGTACATTTTTGTATTGTTAAATAACAAGTACTATGTGTTGTATATGAACAATGATGGAATTTGAGGTGATATTTTTTTAAATACGTTTTTTGAGGTAGAGTGTAGTAAAAAATAAATGCGACACATAGTAGGAGGGACTTTGTACTGGGCAGGTGTTTAGCAACTCTAAGAAAATTGGTTTCTATTAAATTCCTGTTCACCTTATAAAAGAAGACACAGATGGGTTGCTGTGTTCTCAATTATTACTTTACATTTGTGGTTTCTACGTCCAAATACATTTAGTGTACCGGAGAACATAGTATTTGAAATAATTATACAAACAGCTTCCATAAAAAATTTAAATCTGTAATTTTCACTTTTATTTGTTTTTTGTTTTTATTGTTTAAACATCAGTTTAAAGATCGAACTGCTATGCATAAAGTTTAAACATAGCAATACTGCGTATTAATTATGTTTCTTGTATTCTGTTGTTAAATAAAAAGCCAAAAGATTCACTGTAACCATCCATGTTTGCATAATCACCTTGCAAAAGATTATGAATTACCTTGTTATAATAATATAGCTTTTTACCACAATGTATGCGAATAAACAGTGCTAATAATATCTGATAGAAACATGTTAAATTTATAATTTAATACTTGGTTAAATGATACACTATGGAACAAAGAAGTTTTAATTCGTAAAAATATAAATTAAACAAAGAATTGTGGCTAAAGAAAAGAGTTAATATAGGAGTAAAACGAAATATCACATAACATTATGATCCACACATTACGTTCTTGTTTAGATGAGAGACAATGATTCACTGTCGGACCCGCCCAAAACAGACAAGAGTAATTGTGTAGTCACATATTTTTTTAACAAATGCACGACTGTAAAACACATGCATGAAATTAAACTCGTTCGTTCTACAATGTGAAAACATCAATGTAATGTTTTATAACTAGTCTTTTGTCTTTAAATAATGCAATACAATATGTTAAAATTTAATTCATGGTTTTAAAAGTACTTTAATCACAGAAATCTTATGTAATTAAGAAATATTTAGGTTTTAAACTCATATTGTATATAATTAGTTTTCTACTTAATGTAACAACTATATTGATTAGCTAAAATAACATATATTTTAAAAATAAATATTACACACATACACACACCAAGGGAAAAAATATGAATTTATTTCAATAAGTCCCGTATGCCATTTCTTCTATGTGTTTACGAAATTTAAAAAAAAAAACTTATTTTCTGAAATTCTGTAACTTCCTAAAAATAGCTTTAAAATAAACTACGTTTATCCATTGTGTTATAAACAAATGATTCGTATTTAGAAAAGAGATGACCATATGCGTGTAAATATATGTGTAGATTCACTTACATTATAGCTTTATACACTGAATGCTTGACTTAACACATATTTATGTGTCTACTCGTTTAACTCAGTCGTAGATACACTATAATATTTATGTTTCTGTTTGTGTTATTTTACCTCCACAACTACTAAAAAAATGTAGTTTAAATTCCCAATAATTTAAACTTTTAAATATACACAATAATAAGTTTCTTAAAACTTTATATACTTTATTGAAATATAAAATACTAGCGAAAAAAGCTTCCCGAGGTCGGCTAAAAAATGTCTTATGGGAAAATGGAGCTCCAGTAATAGGATCAATCGAATCATATTTAAAAAAAATAATACCATCATTTTCTTTCATTTATAAGAAAACGCACTAAATTCGGCCCGGAAGATATCCAAAAATAGGTATCAATAGAGTTTTAAAATAAAACCAAACAAACTCAAAAACTGTCAATATAAATAAACCGATGAAATAAAAATGGCAATTCAGAATTGTTTGATAATAATGACATTTACTTTCATTTAAAACGAATCGCACGAAAATCAGTTACTTAGATCTCCATAAATCAATAGGGTTTTAATCTAGAACCAAAAAACCCCAAAAAAGTATAAGGACGAAGTAAAAATTGCTTTGCATAAGTGTTTAATAATAATAACAATATTATCTGTTAATTGCAACTAAACAAAACTAAAATGGGACCGTTAGATCTTCAGAAAGATGAAGTATAAGGGTTTTAATCTAGAACCAAAAAAAAAGTAAATTTATAAGTATACCGATGATATACAACTAACTTTTCATAACATTTTGGTAATAACGACAATATTCCATTTAAAATAAACACCACTAAAATTGCCAGGTAAATCTCCAGAAATATTTATCAATTTGGTTTAAACCTAAAATCAAAAAATCAAAATTTAAAAGTGCCTCTAAAAATATATATACACCAATAGGGGTTTAACCCAAAAGTCAAAAGTGCCCTTATAAATACACTGATGAAATAAAAATTACATTTAACAAACTTTAATTTAAAACAAATCTCACTAAAATCGACCATGTAGATATTCAGAAATATTTATCAATAGATTTTTAACCTAAAAAAAGTATATTTAAGTGCACTTATAAATATACCGATGAAATAAAAATAACTTTTCTGGATTTGTTGTATAATAACTACAACATTTTCTTTCATTTAATTCTAACGGCACCAACACAGACCATTTAAATTTCAAGAAATTGGAATCAACACCCAAAAAATATTGCAGGTGTTCGAATTGCCATCTAGAGGAGGCCTCACCGCCCAAGAACCTTTCAAAAGCATCAGCATGTACCTTCGACGAAGTCACTGTCACTCAGCTAGATTTGCTACACCGAGCATTCCAGAGTTTTCATAAGAGGCTATTAGAATGTGGACACCGAATGAGAGTAAATCGTTCCAATGTCAGATTTAAGAAGTGAACAGACACTTTGTGGCATTTTGATTAAAAACATAAATGGCAACTGACATGCACTTTCGTCAATAAATTATGTGTTGTATGTAATTATTCGTTCGAATACGTTATTTAAATATTTCCCGTTTCTCAGAGCCGCCCTGTATAAATGTATTAAGTTATTTACACAATGCATTAAGGCATATTATAAAATCTAAAATATACAACACAAAGTGTATATTCTGTTTATTATACTCGTTCTATGCAAAACTGAAAGCTTTCAGCTTTATTTGTGCAAATATCTCATTAAACATGAATTATTTATTGCAAGTCTGTCGACAAATGTTTCTTTGCGGGTCGAATATCCACTGCCTCAAATGAATACACTAAAAAGCCAGAGTTTACGATTTATAAAACTAGATTGTTTTGAACAATTACATATTTTGTATGTTATACTAAATAAATATAGTTCAGTTAACCACAGAAAAATATCGACCTGATAATATCTCTAATAATAATCCATATTAAACTGTGTCGATATTAAATAATGCAAACTTCGATCAACATTCAAGTAAACACATTTATTTATGGTTTAACAGTATAAATAATAATACTTTCTCATTAAGTAAATATTATTTTGTATACTATATTAATTTATTTCCAGACAAAGTAATTAATTCTGACTGAGTTTCTTATTTCAACAACAGGAATGATGGTTTATAAGAAACAAATGTAATTTAAAACTTTAGTTTTATTTACAATAAAGAGAATTTTGTTAATAGTCTATTACACATATATTTACAAAACAGTTGTATAATCGCAACTTTATAAATGAAATTCATTTTGGAACGTAATTGTTGTCGTTTTTTTATTTACTCTAATGTTGATGGTAATTGATAGTACTAAGATTAGTGCAAAGGTTTTGCCTTCATAAAACAATAATTTTACAAAGTATTTTATTATTTATTGACGCTATTACTAGTTTTTAAATAATTAATTCCACAAACTTAGTATAATGCAATAAATACTTCCCTTAGTATAGAAAATATATTTTTGTAGTTTACCGTATTTATAAAACTTTCTTCTTAACATTATTAATACTTTTCCAGACAGTTTAAATTTTCATAACCAATTTAAATAACAATTAGTTAATCTTCAGTATTTACAAGTAGTTTTAATGTTAACGTTGTTTGTAAGTAAAACATTTCCATATTAATTAAACTTCTAGAATTATTTAAAGACGTATATAAAAAAAAATTTAATTTATGACACATGCTTAAATTGATTACGTACATTTCAAAATGTATATATAATACTAATTATGAACAGATACCAATGTAATTCAAATACCTCAGTACAGATCTGGTAAAAGATTTATAAACAGATGTTTACATTAAAACTCTAGACGAAAATGCATTGTCGTAAACAGAAAAGAATCTAACTGCTAAAACTACATTTTTGTATTTCTTTCAATAAATATGGGTACAATATTTTTATGTTAACACGAAACAAAGATGTTAGTGGCTTTCATTTTAACAATTTGAAATAACGAATGTTACAGTGGGACTACTAAGCCAACTTCAGACTGGAATGTCATTTTTAATCAGGGTAAATTATTTTGTCACCTTTCACATTTCATGTGCATAGTTACAATGTGAACAACTAAGCAATTTTAATTTAAAACTCAAGTAAAACAAAGAACACAAGCTATAAATTACTAAATTACATAAATCAATAATAATTTAAATTTAAAAAACCTCTAAATCGCACTTTTTTATGAAGTACTATATAAAAAGACAATCTCAGCATAACCCATGGAAATAAGCTTATTACGTGTCAGAATTAATTGAACAAATAAATCTCACTTCATCGTAAAAGTCAGGAATCCATATGTATTGTTTTAACTAAGCTCTTTCAGTATTATGAATGGCACTTTGTATTCACATAATTCAGTTGAAGCATACATATTGCCAAGATAATTAAAGCAGTGTTATTAGCGAATTGCCATAGGAAAGATGAGATATTTCAGTGACCCTTATGGTAAGACCTAAGGTCGGGATTAGTAAATGAGCACCGATCATGGTCCCCTGAATATGTTTAAGGTGTCATTAGAAATTATCTATATATATAAAAGCCAAAAACCACTGACTCACTGACTCACTCATCACGATTTCTCAAAAACTACCGAACGGATTGGAATGAAATTTTGTATGTAGCTTCCTGTATGGCCATACGTGCTCACTAAGAAAGGGTTTAAAAATATTCGAAATTTTAGGGGGGG
>JAGFPH010003339.1:40096-98984 GCA_018207615.1 Philaenus spumarius | reverse complement strand
GAATCGCGGGTATTTCTTCTAACGGTTTTTCTTCTATAACTGGTTCACCTCTATTATCTAACAAGTCTTCCCTAATATTTACATTTAAACTACCTAACTGCTGAGGCTGACGTTCGCGCTCCTTTTCGACGATTTTTTCGCCTACTTCAGGTTCGATTCCACTGCAAGGAGTAACTTTTTTATTTCCTAATTTTTCGGTGTTTACACGCGTATTTAATTTTTTAGTATTATTTCTTTGTTTTTTTGTTTTTTCATCGGCCCTGTCATTCCGAAAAAATCCATCCTTTGTCAGAACCTCATTTCTTAGTTTTTCGGCTTCTGGTTAGGATTTGAGTTGGAAGGACGTGGTTTATTGGAGTTTGGGTGATTCGAGTTACTTGGGTTTTGAGCATAGGATCTGTGGATTGGTGGGTTATTCCGAGGTGTGAAATTATGCCTGTTTTCCGTTTCCTGAGCGTCCTGGGGTCTACTTCGCCGATTTTCCTCAATCATGTCTACATTATTTAAGAAATCTATCGCGTCTTGAATGGTTTCGCTAGGTTTACCTATGCTGGCTAATCTTATTTGCTCGCTGAAATGTTGCATCACCGTGAATACAAGGAAACTTTCAGGTAGGGGGGGTTCTAAATCTCGCGCTTTGTTTACTACCATACAGAAATATTCGGTTCTGCTAGCGTTTCCCCTTTCTACATACCTATTATTTTCTATATAATTCCTGACCGCTTTTTGTTTTTGGAGCGACCAGTAATTACTCAAAAAAGCCTCCCTAAACTCGGCATACTTCATCTCTTCGCGATCTGTTATATTAAACCATTCGAGTGCATATCCCTTTAGATGGCGTCTTATGAATTTTATTTTCTCCCTATCTTCTAAATAAGGATTCAACTCGTCCATTAACCCTTCTATTTCTCTTAAAAATTGTTTCGGCCTCTCTTTACTATTTCCCCAAAATTCAATTTTATTTATTTCGCTGTCAAACCGCGGCATTACAATTCCTACATTCCTACTCCCACTTCCCTGGCTTATCACGTTTCCTATTTTCTTTTCAACGCTCTGCACCCGACCTTCCATTGTCCGGAACCCTTTGTCTACGTTGTCTTTTATGGTGGTTGTGGTTTCCTCCAGAAAATGGATAGCGCCTTCAATTTCCCTAATCTTCTCTTCTCCCTTAGTGTGTTGTTCTTTACACCTCACGCTTTCTTCCTCCAGGCTTCGTTCCAGGTCTCCCAGCTTTCCAGAAATAACTTTGTATAACTCTTTCTGCTCCTTCTCTCGCTGTAGCCTTTCTGCTGCCTTTTCTTCCCGGATTTTTTCATCCTTGAGCCGTCTTCTTTCCTCTTTCCTTTCCCGTTCTTCCTGTTCCCTCTGCTGCCTGGCCTCCTCCCGTTTCGCCCTGGCCTCCAGTTCTTCTTGTTTTTCCTTCCGCCTGGCCTCCACTATTTCCTTTTCCTTCTTTGCCCTTGCCTCCAGTTCTTCTTTATCTTTCTTCGCCCTTTCTTCTTTGTCCTTTTTGTATTGTTCGAAGAACTCTTTCATCGCTTTATCCGCCATTTTACCTTTTTAATTGTTTAAAATTTGTTTTAATTTTTTTTTTAATTGTTCAAATTTTTTAAATTTGTTTTTATCTGTCGCGTCGGAAAACTCCCAATTATTTTTAATTAATTTTACACCTATTTTTTAGGCCTACGCCCCCCAAGCTTCCGATTTTACCGCGACAAATTTATTATACTGGTTAATTATTATTATTTGTTTAATTTTCACTCCCCCTCTGAACCTTAATACGACACGAAACCGGGAAATATTTCAGACACGGGAAATAGCAGTAGTATGGCTTAATATTAAACACAATTCTAAAGCTAACATACACAGTTTTAAGCACAAATAATTTTACGTTAGTTCTTTGACCTATTTTTACTTTTGGTTAACTTTTTAACCACAAGTGAAATTGGCCAACACCGAAGGGCGCCAATTCTACAACGAATAACTGTTTTTGAAATTGTTCGTTTTAGAATATTTCGGGTCCCACGTTTCGGGACGCCAATTCTACAACGAATAACTGGTTCGAGAATTAAGTTGTAGAATAATTTGTTTTGGCCACAACTGCAACGCGTTATTTTTCACGCTGGCAGCGCCAATTCTACAATGAATCCCCTTCTTTTGAATAATTGTGAATTCTTCGTTGGAGAATAAGTTATTTCCACCTACTGGAAGTCTTATAGGCAATCTCACTTTGTTTGGCCTAGGTGAAATAACTATGTGTCGAATATTCAGTTCACTGACTATTCTGACAAAAAACTTTACTTTATACTTCCAGTAATTTATTTTTAATTTTAGCTCAGTAAGAACACAAGTTAATAATTTTACTTTTTGTAAACCTCTGAAGAGTGAGTACACTGGAACTAACCTTGTAAATTGCTTATTTGTGCTTGCAATTATTTTATGAAATTTCACTTTATCAATTCTTAATCTAAAATTCATAAACTATTGGGATATTTGAATACTAGGTGTTTTTGTAAATAATAACCTTTTATAAAACACAATCAAATTTTAATAATTTCTTTTTTCTAATTTTAAACATAAAACAAAATTCTTGTATTTAATTTTTTCCAAATAAAATCAAATAATAACTTTCTTCTCAAATAAAATAATAACTTTTTAAAACTATAAGGCAGAACTAATCTCTTAATTTATTATAATTTATTTTAATATTTTATTACTCAATTTAATGTAATTTATACTTTAAGTTAAATTTGAATTTACGATTTAATGAATTTACTTCTTTAATTAATTACAAATATTTCTTAATCTAACATCCTAAGTAACCCAGTATTTAAAATAAATTTATTTGAATTTACTTCAGGCAATTTAATAGGGACTAACGTAGTTTACGCTTCTACCGACCTTTTCACACTTGTCCAGGCGTCGCGACGTTGGTGGTTAAATCCGCGAACGCTGTCTAGTGATGACAAGCTACAGATGTTCTGCGTGCTGATAGAGTTGTCTTGTGGGTGAAGGTGGAGTCCTGTAGGGTTGTCTGGATGTATGATGGATGGCTTCTTAAAGATGGATGTGGTGATGCCGTGTCTGCTATCCCGGTTCGTCTATTCCCTCGTAGCTATAGTTGCATGTCCTAGTGGCCGCCTGGTGGTGTCCTGGAGTCCTGTCTGGAAGCTATACGAATCACTCCATGTATCAGCTGTCCGGTAGGCTATGTGTTTCCTCCAGAAATCCCAAGTTAGGCCAACTTGTATAGACTAAGTTGCCACTGAAGTCCTTGTAGAGTTAATGCGGTGTCTATTGCTGCATCCCAGATGATAACCGCAATGCCGTATCTTCTTACTTGTTATAAAAATTTAAAGTTTGACGAAGAAAATACTCAGCTTCTAGCACGCTAAAGTATTTTATAAAAAACAAGTATCTGCTCTCGATGCGTTAACTTACATCGCAGAAATAAAAGGCTATGCGCGATGCGTTATATTACGTCGAAAAAATAATGAGGCTCGATGCGTGATGTTACATCGCAAAAATAATAATGCCCCCGAGTTTCCCCGAGCAATCGTTTATATAATGTTTTTCGGCACTATTTCATTGCCAACCTAAGCTTTCTACCACTGTATTTCCATAATGCTTTAAAATCCATTTTTTCGCCAATTTCAAACTACTAGTCTACGTAACTTTTCATCCTGAATTTTATTATAATTTTCTCATAATTTTGTAACATGATTTAGCCTTTGTTTTAATTAAGTTTCTATTGTTTCTTTGAGTACGCCCCTTTTCGTAAACTGGTCACCCTGTTCTCCTTCCATCCGTCTCGTCTTTGGACCTCCCCTCTACTGTCTTGCGTTCTTATCTGGCTTCCCTCAGTTTTGTGCTATGGAAATCCTTTTCCCATATAACTCTTCCAGGGTTTTTCCGATTTTCCTGAAACTGACATCATTTTCCTCAGCTCGTTGTTACCTTTCCACACGAACTCGAGTGACGTTCGTACGACTCCTGGTTCGCGTACACGACCCGCGCGCGTTTTTCCGCGGCGATTTTTCCCGGAAAAGTCTTAAATTCACACTTCTTTCGGTTTTTCTTTTTCCACTTTTCTTGTCCATTAGTTTTCATTTACTAGCCGGATTTTCATCTCATTTCTGCTTCTGGTTGTCTTGCTGTGAGGTTAGGGATTTCAACGATTTTTCACAAATTAGGGTTTTACTTTACTCCCGAAACATATTTCAAATACTGGATTATTTTTACATAACTACTTCACTTACATATTATTTACTATTCTGAATTGTTAAAAGTTTGAGTTTAAATTTTCCATTAGCTGTAAAGGTGCAAATTCTATCACCTTTTTCCTTTTATAAATTTTCTAGTTTTTCTTTTACATTATAAATTACATTTATCAATACTAAAACTTTTTTTAGTTAGAATTTAAAAAACTTTATTTTTAACCTACTTTTTTATCCTTTAAACTTTATGAATTACCATTAACTTTTTTATATGACAAAATTTCGCTAAAACTTATTTCACCTTTATTTTAGGCCTTTTTAAGAGAAGCCTAAAAAACCTTTTCTTTTTTAACCCTAGAACACTAGCGTCCGTAATTTTTACGTGTGCCGTCGCCATTTTGTGAGTTTGCCCCCACTACCTCCGCTCAAGGCGCTCCGTCTTCCAGCAGTGCTTCACTCCGTCAGTCGCCCTTGAGACGGCGTTGTTGTTACATAGATCTGTGCTCGTTTGTCTGGCTGGTAAGTTTATTCTTTTTTCTCACACGTATTTTTTACGTGGCTCTAGTAATACATGTAATATTCTATACGTAAATGTTACGTATCTCTAGTGTTACATGGTGGTGGATTACACGTTATAATTACGTAGTGCTATTGATAAATGTTCTAAAATTAATTATTATACCTTTTATTATAGGCACTGTTTTACATTTTATAAAATGTATTTTTTTTACCGGACAGTTAGTACAATAGAACTTTTTTATGTTACAAATTATTTGCTCAAAAGCAATGTGCTTTTATTTACTAAACTAATTTGTAACATAAAAATTACTTCTCAGTTCTAGTAACCTTCTTTTTTTTGCAGACACAATGAGTGAAAAAAGAGCGCTATCACACGATCTTATAGATAAAACGTTGGATGACGAGCTTAGTGAGGGCAATATAAGTGATGAAGATGAACTGGAATATGAAGAGCCTCAAAGTGATGAGTATGACAGTGATTTAGATCCGGAATATTTTCCTGGTGATGAATTGTCTAGTGAAGAAGACGAGGGTGAAGACGAGGACAGGAGAATTGCTAGACCTATCAAAATTATTGAATGCAATGAACAGAATGAACAACCTAAGAAGAAGCAAAAGGTACAGAAGAAGGTTGTAAATAATGTAAATAATCCAAACGATGTAAATAATGTAAATAATCCAAACAATGTAAATAAGCCTAAAGGTAAAAAGAAAAAAATCAGTGATGATACCGAAGCAGGAAAATTAATTGTTCCTGATACTGATATCTTAATAGGGAAGGACACACTGACAGGAAAAGAAGATTTTGTGTGGAGCACCAATATTGAACCCATTAACAAAGGAAAAACGCCAGCTAGAAATGTTGTACATATTAGGCCAGGGCCTACTGCTAACGCAAGAAATGCATCCACGCCTATTGAATGTTTCAAAACATTCTTTACTGAAGATCTGTTGCAAAAAATTATTGTACATACAAACGAAGAAATTGAACTAAAGAGAAGAGCATACACAAAATGCAACGATGGGACAATGAAAGATGTGGACCAAGATGAACTTGACGCTCTTTTAGGATTGCTATTGTTGTCTGCAATCCTCAAAGACAATCACTTACCAACAAGAACAATGTTTGACACCACTTTATCTGGTGACAGATATCATGCAACGATGTCTGAGCGACGATTTACTTTCCTTCTGGCATGTTTGAGGTTCGATGATAAAAACACCAGGGAGGAACGAAAAAAAGAAACCAAGTTGGCAGCCATCTCAGAAATTTGGGAGATAATGATTGAAAACTGTAAAATGAATTACAAACCAAGTTCGTATCTTACCATTGACGAACAATTGGTAGGATTTAGAGGGAAGTGTCCCTTCAGAATGTATATTCCCAGCAAACCAAACCGGTATGGAATCAAAATTATCATGCTTTGTGACAACGGCACCAAATATCTGGTAAATGCCATTCCATACTTGGGGAAACAATCCATCAAGACGAAAAAGCCAATTGCTGATGTTTTTGTAGAAAAACTTGTTGCTGGAACTGTTTCTGGAAGCAATCGAAACATCACGATGGACAATTGGTTTATGAGTGTTCCATTGTCACAGCACCTACTGAAAGAATGTAATCTTACAACTCTAGGAACCATAAAGAAAAACAAAAGAGAACTTCCTCCAGAATTCAAGGATACTAAGTACAAAGATCGTGGAGTTGGGAGCAGCATGTTTCTTTTTCATGAAGACCTTACTGCAGTGTCGTACAAGACAAAAAAGAACAAGGTCGTCAGCTTGATATCGACAATGCACCAGGACGCATCAATGAATGCCAACACTAAGAAACCGGAAATGATCATGACTTACAACGCCACAAAAGGTAAGATATTTAATTTTTAAAATCTGGACTCTAAAAAGTCTATTTGTTTTTTTTTAGTTTTGCTGACCATTATACTTGGAACTGTTTTCAGTTTTATTCCACAGAGATATATAGTTTTGTTTTATTTGATATATTGTATTGCTAGAATAATAATTATTTTCATTATTTTCAGGTGGGGTCGATTCTTTCGATCAAATGTGCAACAGCGCAAACTGTGGGAGGAAGACGAAACGATGGCCTCTTTGTTATTTTTATAACATGATCAACATCGCAGCCATCAATGCTTATGTTATATATGTACATAACTTCTATCAGAAAAGTGGTAATACTGCTAAAGCACTATCACGTCACCATTTCATGATACAGCTTCATGAACAGCTGACTCGCAGGTGTCAACTGGTGAGGTTTGCTCAACCTAACATGGCTAATGACTTGAAACGCAGTATTGAAAAGGTTCTGGCATTACCAAAGCAAAGAGTAGAGGGAGTTGACCAGCAAGGTCCACGAACCTACTGCAAGTTCTGCGATTGGAAGAAAAAAAGAATGACGACAACATACTGTGGATGCGGTAAAGCAATATGTCGAGAGCACCAACAACATAAATGCCCTGAGTGTTAGAACATTTACCAGGGGATTGAAAACTCTTGATTTCATTTTGTTAATTTTGTATCCAGCATAATTTGAAAAATACAACACCGTTTCTATTCAAAATGTTTTATTTAAATAGTAGCATTTATGCAAATTCTAAATCACATAGTTAGATATAACACATAATAAAATAGAGTATAACGACTAATATATATATATATATAATAATAATATATACTTTCAATTTAATTATATTTTACATCCATTTAAATTTTTTTAAATAATAATCTCTTTGTTTTATTTATAACAAAATTAAAATATAATATTATTTATATAATTTTCAACAAGTACATGTTATAAATACATGTTAAAGGTTTTATAAACACCTAATTACTTTAAATAGTACAGTTAAAAAAAAAACCACAAGAACACGTAAAATTTACGTGGCTCTAGTAATAACAGACTACAACAGTACGCTAGTGTTCTAGGGTTAAATTAGAGGAATTTCGAAAATTTTCTCATTCTTTGAAAGCTCGTATCTTACGTAACTTTATGATTTTTTAATATCTAATCTTGCAGTAAATACACCCGCGGTTAGCGTAATGCATTTCCCGAAGATTTTTATTTTTTATTCAAATCTTGGATTTTGGCTTCCCGTAGGAATCTTTTAAGTAATTTTTATAAGTTCCCAATCCTTTTCAGACAGGCAGGGTCCAAGAGTTTAATTCTACCCGATAACAGACCGCCCGCGTATACATGCTGATCTCGTGACCTACATTTGGCTTTAACTCCCGGCAAGTCCATATTATTCAAATTTACCAAATTAATTGCAAATTTAAACTCAAGACCTACAACGAGTTTTGTCCGTTGTAGTATAGTTTACTAAACAAAGTATTATAAAATTGAAAAAAGTGTTAAACCAAACAAAGTAAGGTTATTGGTGAGTGTCCTGCGAATGCAAAGTTGCATGACTAACTGAATACGATGTCAGTAGATGAATAGAGAACAGATGTTTTACGATTGCGTTCGGTAGTGAACAAAGATACAGTTTTATGAATTTACAAAAGCAAATAATTACGTGTTTCGGAAAAACTAAGACTAATAAAGGTTAAATATCATTGTAACATTGTGAAAACATAAATATCTCCGATAAAAACCAATAAAAATAAACTTTTTAATATATTTTGTATGCGTGACCAGAAACACCAGCCACTTATGGGACTAAGTAACGAAAACAATTGTTAGAGATACTTGCAACGGCACTGTCTGTGGAAGCCCGGCAATAGTTGAACTAAAATTGGTACTTCAGCATTAAACCTTGTACTGTTCAGACGTACTTAATAAACTCATAACTAATTTCAAGTGAAATAAGTTAAAATATACTCTTTTTTTTAAGATAAAGGAAGAATGTATAGATAAAATACCATCAAGATAAGAGACAATTATAAAATTTACATAATTAAATAATTGGTAAAGTACCAAACCAAATTTGAACTTCTGCAAAAGGTAATATCCATCTAAATTGTATTACCCATTGTAAAAAGTGACTTTCATTTTGAAGTGAGCAATAACCAACTAAAATTAACACTTTGTAACACTCACTAGCTTTAGATATTTCATCTTGTAAAGACCTAAGTTTTATATTTCTGATTGCATATTTAATAGACCAGGATCCTTTTAACCCGAGATAATAGAGTTATAATTTGTCATTTGTGAATATATTTTATTGTCTTATTAATATACAATCTTGTGATTGTATATTTAAGTGCTCTATAAACTTTAATTGTAAACCTGTAAATCTGAATAGCCTATAAATAAAAGCACCAGTAAGACTTTTGCCTATAATAAAGAAGTATTGTAAAACAAAGGCTTAGTTATTGATTTCTTTTAAAAATAGGCCTAGCTTATTAAATATTTTCATTACAAGTTATCTGACTTCACAAAGTGAGTTTTGAAAATTTATATTATTAATTGGCTTCACAACGTGAGGCATCTTTTAACTTTCAAAAAGGAGAGGAAATAGGTTGAATAAAATAAAAACCTAATTATTTCTAACGTACTAGAAGAAAATATACTTAACAGCAAAATTTAATTTACCCACTCTCTTTGATTTGTTATTAATATGACAAACAAACGAAAGAAATGAAACTTCTGTGTAAAACAAAATTAAAATATCAAGCAGATTTATTTAGGAATGTGAAGAACAAATAACACACTTTTGAACCTACAATACATTTTTTGCCACGTTTTATACACTATAAGTAATTTACAAACTCAATTGTCAATTGCATTATATAAGCTCAAAGATTGGAGTATAATAAGATATTAACTTGTGGTTTGTAACCCCTATATATAGGCTACATTTCAAGGAGCAATACCTCTTCGTGATGGCCCTCCTTTGCGAGGTGGTCTTCCAGCGTTATTCATTACAATAAAAAAAAACATTTGAAATAATTTTATAATGTGTTTAATCATATAGCCTAAGCTTTGATTTTAATTCTCACTTTGAAACAAAAACACTGCTACAATAACAAAACACAGCACAAAACTGCACATTCAGGTGTTGTTATGATAACTGAATTTTCCAATTTATATACAATCGCCTGTTTTTAACACGACAATCACTTGATTTACATCTATATACTCCCATGATATTTAAATGGGAATTATTATATACAATCATCTGTTTTTAATACTAAAATCACCTGATTTACACCTACATATTTCTATGCTATTTAAATAGCAATTATTTTATTCCGTAACAAATTTTCGTCACACAATTAAAACAAAAATTAATATTTTCCCCCAAAACTTCATGCCCAGACCTCTCCCAGCTTTCTACGACCTACCGTTCGCTCACAACTTCATTTGCAAATTTGGGCTTACGGAATTAGATATATAAATGTTAAAATACGTACATGTTATCTGCGCACTATCTATAGAATCCTTAATATACCGCTGTGACGACCGCGGTTTGCTTTATTTCCAGTTACATAAATTACAATTAAAACACATAAATAAAACTACTTCTCTCACTAGTGAGATTGTCGTAAAACTATTTGTCACACGACATTCAAAACATAAAATAAAAACATTATTTATACATATATTCCCAGGGCGAGGGTAAGCTGACTAATGAAGTTAAGTTTGGCTGTTTATGGGCATTGGTGATTAAGTGTGAAACACTATATAGGATTGAAACGACACTTTATCATTCAATAGCTAATGTTTGTTAATTTTTTAGGCTCTGTAGAAAGAAAACTTTTCCCAGGAGCCCATAGACATTTTTTTGCATAAAAGTAGGATAAATATCATCTTCTTTGTACAATGAATAAATTAATTCTATACGTAAAATATAAATAAATCCTGGTTGTAATTATTATACTTAAAAAAAAAAAAAATAGTAAAAAGAGTAGCAATTAATATAGAAAGTATTATTTAAACTGTGCAGGCTTATATAATACAACTGAGTAAACACGTACTTATATAGAACAAACAATTCTAGAATTTATATTACCTTGAGTATGTTACATTGAGGGTATATTACATTGTATTTGAAACTAAAACCTTTAATTAACACTGTAAAAAATAAAAATTTAATTTAAAAATATATAAAATACAAAAACGTAAAGTAACACAATAATATTAGACTTTTACCCTCTTCTTTCCATAGAGAATATGTTGCCTTCGTCTGTAGCTTTCTGCTACGTTTTTTATTACATTACCAACAGGTATCTCTTGAAATTCTCTCTTCCATTCGGAGCATGAACAAGAAGGAAGGATTATCACTAAACATGACAGACAAAAATGTTCCTTTATAGTGTAAGTAATGAATTTTGTATTGTTAGGGGTAATACTGTTAGGGGTAAGATTTTTAACCCTTTATGTTCCGCTGGTTCAAACAGGTTAGATTGGTAAAGGACATGCATATCAAAAACAAACTCGTAAAATATGCCCCTCGTAAAACACTAGATAACAATAATACCTTACACAATTCATATACTAGGTATGGAGTTTACAAGACAGACTGGATTGAACGGTATCGGCAACTAAAGCAAGTTACTTTTATATTATCAACCGCAAAACTCTAAATTCAATGCGACTTGTAACAATAGACCAAAATACTTCGTTTAGCTCACTCATTATGTTTTCTTCAATACGTGCTACCTTCACTTTACTCGTGATAACTCTTCCAGACGTTCCAGTGGTTCATAACGTGTAGAGATTCCTACGAATTTAACCCACCCCGCAATGTCGGATCTCTCGGCTTCACTTTCCTAACAAAACTGGCCCTTCTCGTAGCCTCTCGGCTCGCTGGTCACCCGACCAACGTCCACTTACTGGCCGATCACCCTACTATAGATTCGGATTACTGTATCCTATCGAGCTTCTACAACCCGTCTAGCTTCCTGTTGACATCTCCAACAACAACGAAACCAACCTGTGTACTAAATTTTGACCAAATCGGACATAAAATGCGTCCGTTAGAGTGCGCACACATGATACTTCCAGTCAAAAATTTAGTAGCTCAACCGAGTTCACATTTCCGGCTCCATAATTTGCTTTCGCGTCTATCTTGCATAACTCAATACCTTCACGTCATGTATACTAACTCTATAATTAATATAACTAAACCTACCCTTGACTATTCCTAACAATATTTATCTTAATAATTATTAAATAAAACATGTAATGTGGTGAATATATTAGGTTTTTACAGTTTCAAAAAATAAAAGTAAGAATGCATTAAAACATATTTATAAATATTATTCAAACTATCGAAAATGAAAATTTCTTTCGAATACTGGCCTAATTTAATCAATCACATAAAAGCACACGCAGTAGTATGTATTTTACTATTTAAATTTTCTTTCTATTTAATGTTTTAGTTTTGAAAGTCGATCTCGTTTATTTAACATGAACATTAACAACAACTTACTGAATTTTTTTATGTTAACTGTAAGTGGATTCTACTTACTTCTTGACTCTTCCGGACCTACCCCTGGCAGTATTGCTATGGACGAAGGACTACAAGCATAAGGTAGTCTCATGTTAGGCCTGAAAGCATCTCTGCGCACCAAATTATTTCCAGGAGGTAAAGTTTCGTTTACCCAACAAACAGGCTTATCGGTTGGTAGTGTTATGTCACCATCTGTGAGGAAAAATATTTTGTTAAAATAATTAAAGTAATTATTATTGCTAAAGAACTAAATATTTGAAAACATGATAATGATGAACACAGCTATTTATTTTGTGGTATTCATTGTATATTTATATAAACTATTGGTAAACTATATTTACATAAAACAATAGAAAATACATTTATTTGTAGTTCTTCAAACCTTACATTTTTGATTTGATTTGTTTGTGATTATAATTATATCTAATAAACTATAATGACTAAAATATAACATTTTATACAAATGATACAAATATTTTATTTTATTTTTTTTAATTGACAACTTATTTCAAATAAGACTCAAGATTTTGCAAAACTCTTACCCACAAAATAATTAAAATATTTTCTGACTTCAGATCATTCTAATGTATACAAGTTAAAATGCTTACCTACTGATTCCATCCGGATACCTTTATCCTTTTAAAAGGAAAAGTCTTGTGGTGGAGAATTAGACAGACAAAATAGTGTTTCCGTTAAAAAAAATACAGCAGTTAATTTTTTTTCATTTATGTCATTGAAATATTTTAATAAGGTCGGTTGCAAATCTACAGAAGTTTCAATACGAAATGTTATCAAAATAAACAAGAAAATAAAACATATTTCACGTAACGAATTGTTAAGTATGGCCGGAGAAAAGTCTGTGGTAATCGTGTCACAAGTAAATTACAGTCGATGTGAACTAATGTGTCATTGGATAAACAGTTGCATAGATTTTAATGAAAATGAAAAATGTGTGCAGTTGTGATAAACTTATTGATAATCCTGTGTGATTATATAAATTGTTAAGGGCGGACCAGTTAGCTTAAAATTATAAAACTCAAATACAATTCAAAATAACATCTTTGTATGATTAAGTGATGAAACAGATCTTGAATTTTTTACTTCAATGGAGCCCCTATTATTTCATTATCACGTCAGGGCACCAGGCCATATTCTGACCCAAAAGACACAATTATTAACCGAACCAATTCGCTTTCTTTTTACAACTTCCTAATTTTGTTTTTATGATATTATTATGAAACCTAGTAAATAGTTTGACCAATCATTTATGTTATATAGAACATTTTAAAGATTTGCAATAAACCGTTCAAAATATTGGGTTCGAAAAGTAAAACACAACACTCACTCATCAATATAATGTAGCACTGAAATGGAGACTTGTATTTTGGCATGATAAGGTAAAAGTAACAACAAAAATATAAAAATATAAACTTTTTCAAGACTTATTTTAGTTTTTAAATATAATTATAAAATTAATATAATTACCTAATTTATATCCGTCTTGTGACTTTGTTTGTCTTAATTTTAAGACGCGTTTCGGGCCCATGGTCCCATCTTTAGTTTATTCTTACTCCGTTGGAGGTCGTTATATTTTAAATTAAAACACAAACACAAACATGAACACAACACATAACACGCACATAAACAAACTAAACATTCATCCTTTACAGGTTGGTAACACGATGCGCACAGTAGCTAGCCACACGCGACACTGAAGCTAAAAGAGGGGGCGCATTAATCGTTTCTAAGGAGCGTTTCCAATTTTATCCACTTTCGGACTCCGTAAGTAGTACTCAATGGCCGTGTCGTACAGATAATTAGATTTAAATGAAAGTTGTTCATTCAATAAATTGTTTGGTTTGGTCACATTCGCCCTATATATTTCAAACTCTTCAGCAGCGTTCATAAATCTGCCCTGACGACAATAACGGATTGGTATCATGTTAGAATAAAAATCTTTGTAGCTGTGATTCCTATCAAACAGGTGTTGTGCGAAATTAGATTTTATTTCGCGAACGCTATTGTGCGGTAAATGTTCTTTAAACCGTTCTTCAAACGTTCGGCCTGTTTGTCCAATATAAAAGCCATCAAATTCGCTACATCGTATTTTGTATACGCCTGATTGTTTTCGTTTAGGAATTGTCCGTTTTGCTTGCAAAATTCTTTGAACACGTTCGTTCTGTACGTCACATGCACATTTTGTTTAAAAAATGCATTTTTTAACATATTGGGTACTAAGTTGGAATATTCGATGGAAACATATTTCCATTCGTTTAATTTGTCTTGATCATATTTAGGTTTATTTTGAGCTTTTCTTTGTTTGTACAACATTTTATCTATCATAAAACTGTTGTATCCATTCGCGCTGGCTATGTGTTTAATTATATTTAATTCATGGTGGAAGTCCTGTGTGTTAAGAGGAATATATATGAGCCGATGGACGAAAGAGTTGTATGCGGCCATCTTGTGCGAGATGGGATGGAATGATGTAGCATGGATCGTTACATCGGTAGTTGTGGGCAGTTCTTATTTTAGTACTTGTTTTAGACCTGATTCAGAGTGGCGCTTTTAGTGCAATACAAACGTTTTCTTTTGAAAGAGCAGTACACTTTCTCATAGAAACATAGTTGAATTTATTCTCTCCCAATTTGACGTCAAACTTCACTGTCAATACAAATTTAACTTAGTCCCGTTATCCTAACCTATAGCCCGTGTGAAGTTAACTATTCAAATTGCCACGCACTTTAATAACTTGGGTGGGTGTTTTACCTCAACTACATATGACACTTCATTAAACACTAGTAGAATATTTGAATTTGTCAGAAAATGTTAATATTTCAAAAATAAATAAAAACACTAATCAACTTAGAAATCTGGAGCGAGATCTCACAAAAACATAAATTTGGAAAATAAGGCCAAGTTTTTATTAAACTTTGTTTCTAACTTGTATAACCAACCCATTGTGTGTTTTTAAATGCTCAGATTTTCATACCATTGTCTCCATAACTCTCTTGATACGTAGATTTAAACCCTTTCAAATAGTATTGAAAGACCTGAAATCGAAAAATTGACATCATGAGCATTTTCTTGTTGTTGCTAAAGTTGAATTTCTTATATTGTAAACTAATTTCATAAACAAATTGGTTACTGTTTAGTTTTTTAAGTGCGTGTTTAACAATAATTTTGCGATATAAAGATATTTAAACTAAACATTTGTAAAGGTCGTGTTAAAGGTATAACACAAAATATACCAATCAATATTTAAAATGTTATACACGCATGTTTAGTTTATTCGGCAATATAGTGTATGATTTTTAAAATATTTAAAAATATTCTATTAGAAAATAACGTAATATCAGTTTGCGGAAATTTTAATCAAACAAGAATTTTATAGTAAACTTACATCATATTCTGTAGTGGAATACTTTAGTTTCCTTTCGGCTCGACTTAATTTGGCTTGTGCATGTTCTTTAAATCGATCTTTCAAGTAATCATCATCTTTAAACCAATTCAAATTGCTTTTAGCATTAAGAATTTCTAATTTTACATGGTCTCGAGTCCTATAAAAGTTATAAATGATTAAAGTATAGGCATTATTTAAAGTAAATTATGTATTCTAAAATAGTTTAAATATGCAGAACACAAAATTAGATACTTTTTTAAGGAATAATAACATTCACACGTTCAATGTACCTAGACATGAATCAGTCTAAAGAAGACCACTTACCCAGGACTGCAGAGTGTATATATATCCCTTCCGCAGCCCTGCCACTTGTTACAATTCAAATATTTCCCTAACTCTGTAAAGAATTAAGAACGAAATTAAAAATACGTATTGGAGCGAGAGAGATAGAAGTCAAATTGGAATGTCATTCATTTAGTTAATCCGTCATACACGCCCGACACCTAGCGACAATTATGCGCAACACTAAATACTACAACGGAAAGATACAATCAAATCACGACTTTCAACTCGAATTCATTAAAATAAAATTACAAAACGAATCTGTAGACCTACATTTCCTACATCAAAAATATTCAAAACTAAATTCTGCATCCAGGAAAGCTAAAATAACAACATAAAACCAAGTCAATCGACAAAGATTTACGTTAAAACGCAAGGAGAAACTAGGCCTATCTAATTACAAATCGAAGAGAAGTTGGCAGAATAAATCCGATTACAAGAAAAATACATTCTTATTAGAAAATTAAACCAGGCCTATGAAAAGAACCAATTTTTTACATCTCAAATGTCTTTGGTCTAAATCTAAAATAAACGCCGATAAGCTATTATAAAATATAAAAACGAAGCCCCGACCGACAAAATTTAATCGTAGGCGGATACTTCATTTATGTAAACTCCTCCCACGAAACGCTGTGATTGGTCCACGTAATTCTTGCCACCAAATGAAAAAATACAAAGAATAAGATATATACATTCTAGAAATTAGATAGCAATTACTGTAATAAGGAGTTATTTAAGTGTTTTCTATAATTTAACTGTTTAAAATCATATTAAATTCATTGTAAAACATTGTTATGTATCAAAACAAATCCACACAATTAAATTAAAGACACAATTAAAATAAATCACACTTCACGATTCCCAAACACCTATTACATTAACAAACCCAAATCCCAGAAGATATGAAGATTCATCAGGCGTTATTATCCATTTCCTGGAAAGGTAGAGAAGCCCCAAATGAAGAACATTGTTAAGTTGGCCACTAAATAGTGCAGTTGAGACAATTTTGGCTGTTGAAATTTAAAGAAAAGAATCGGTATTTGAATAAATATGAAGCTTATGAAGTTCAGTGTTTTTCCTTTATAACAGTTACTATCAAATTCTAATCTACAAGAACAAACAACCAATTGGGTGAGAACTTTCCAATTAACTAGGCCTAGTCTATTTTAAGATCCAACACCAAACCAGTTACCTTAGAGGGATAACTTATCTATTTGAACTAAACTGTGAATAATAATATATACATATGTTATGCATATAGATTTACCAAGAACCTTTGAACTTTAAACTATCGTAAATTCAGTGATCCATTATAATACTAAATCCATTAACCAAATAACCTTTTTGACGATTCCATATAATCTTGCTCTCATTAATTTTGTACATATTTTAATTGTGATCTATAATCAAATTTGTTTTCTTTTTAAATACTTTGGGAAAAAGACGGCTCCAACCCACCGAGTTAAGATCTTGTGTTTTAAAATTATTGAACAACAATTAATAACCTGTTTATCATCAAACTTAGTATTCACAATTTAAATAATATTGTTCTTTGAAAAGAAATATCATTTTATGTATTACCTATAATAATACAGAAGTAAAAGATTGTTTTATAATTGTAACCCTTGTTGACCATCTTATTTTAATATAGATTTAATTGTAAAGTAAAGTAATTGTGTGAGGGTTGTAGTACACTTACCAGTCTTTCTGTGAGATGGTGTAGGGCCAAACATAAGCATGCTTATAGTCGCTTGTGTAAATTGTCATATCGAATAATTTTATAATTGATTAAACAACATCACATCCAACAACTACAAATAATTAATATAATTTAGTAACCATGGTAATGTCATAATTGTTTAGTTAATTATAACTTCACTTAGCAATAAACTAAATTATGACCCTTTAAGGCCACAAACACATTTAATGTAAAGGGGTGCGTTTTCCCGACCCTGCTTCATAGCAAGCTGAATGACTACATAGCCATAAGCCCATTTAAGGTGAATTTCATTTAAATTTACTTTGATATTAACCCTCTAACGGTAAGGTACGTGTCGGATCCGACCCAAGCAATGTTAATTAATTGTCACATATCAATACCCCAAAAATTTTTCTCAAGTCGAAATTCCGAAGTAACCTATCAGTCAGGCTTTGAGAAATCGTGGAAGAAGACACATGTTTCTGTGAAGTGTTGTTCTCCCTCTCCTTTCAATTTTATCCTCGCATGTCAGTAGCCGGGTCAGATACGACCCGACCTTACCTTTTATGTTACTGTTTTGTCAAGCTTTAGTTTTATAAGTTTTACTAAATTTAAACTTGTTTATTTAAATTGCATACACTTCTTCCTAAATAGTGATATATAATAATAAAAATTAGAAGCGGATTTATTTTTTTTACTTTTTTCTGAGAATGTTGTTCAAAAAAAGATTATTTTTAACTCCCGTAGAGGCTTTAGCTTAACTTAAAAGGTTAGAAGAAGAAAATGAACAAGATGGTAGATTATCAAAACACGAATCAGAGACTAAAACTGACATTTTAGCCAATGATGATGATGTGGTATTCATGTTTGATTGTGAGATTGATGATCATCTTGTACATGACCAGTGTAAAGACAATGAAGGTGATAGAAGCTTTAAATTAGTGAAAGTATATGGACTAACAAACCACTTCATTCCATATTTTCAAGAACAACAGCGTCCAATGTCGTTACTCATTTGCCTGGGCCCAAAAGAAATGCTCCTAGCCTAACTAATGAATTGCAATTATTGTCTTTATTCATAACTGATATTATGATAAAACAAGTAGTTGTGTATACTAACAATGAAATAAAAATAAAAAAAACAGAACTAAAAATCAGTTTAGTGGTTTATACATCTCACAGATTTGATGGGGGCGAAGGCGTTATTAGGAATATTATTCATGAGTGGCGTATTGAAAGGATCTGGATTGAAAACTGGAGATATGTTTTATCAATATTCGGACCACCTGTTATTCGTTGTGCTATGGCACAGAAAAGATTTTGTTTTCGTTTGAAAAACCTGAGGTTTGATGATAAAACGACACGGGAAGCAAGACGATCCTGTGACAAATTCGCTGCATTTCGAGAAATGTGAGATGATTTTATAGAATATTTTGAGATGAAATTACAGTCTCTCAGAATGCATTACAGTAGGCCTAGATGAGACTCTGTTAAGCTTCCGAAGAAAATGTTCACTCAAAATGTATTATAATATCAAAACCAGATAAGTATGGCTTAAAAATAATTTCACTTTGTGATTCCAGAACATTTTATTTTATGAGTGATATTCCGTGTAGGTAAACTATGCTTGAAAAGGAAAAGATGCAAATTTAATAATCCTTCAAAGGATAGGAAAGGAAATCTATTTTGTGCAACGTGTTACAGTTGTTTATGTGGAGAACACAAAGTAATATTTTGTCCGAAATGTGCTTCTGCCCAAAACCCTGATTATTCATATTAGGATTCAACTATTATTATAATTTAGTACATTTCTAAATACTATATTATATAATCAAACAATTTAGTTATCAATTTACTGTAATTAAATACTTTAAGTTATTTACGTTTTACTGAGAATTTTATTTGATACTTTATTAAGGTTCTATAAAAAAAGATTTTGTACAAATTTAATTAAAAATAATATTAATTTTTCATATAACAAAAAATAATTTAATTATATGTATTGTTCTATGTAATAAATATGTATTACAATGCAGAATTTCGTTTTATTTTCATTATTTTAAAGAAAACAAATGGTGGGGTCGGATCCGACCCAACCTAACCTTTTGTGTGATGATAATCCACCTTACCGACAGAGGTTAAAATAAAATCTCGAAAATTTTTAGGAATAACAAAACTTTCAACAATACAATCAATTATTAATATTAATATATTATTCACTGCATTTGTTATTATTATTTCCGCTAAGATGCTTGAAACATTTGTCTTCTTGCTTATCCACCTTTCTTAGCTTTGTCTTCTCTCGCTTGATGCGTTTCGGGTAGACCCCATCTTCAGAAGCTTTGTTTGCTACTATCTATCCTCTACCATTGTCTCCTATTTATATTGGTTCTCCTCTCCCACCCCCCTTTCAACCTGTTTACTGCCTGTTCTGTAATTGTTTGTAAACAAGTACACAACTATTGTTTGTAAACAAGTAAACAACTATTCATTTTAGATCATTGACCCACATCCTATTTTTTTTCCCCCTGGAGTTTTCTATTCTAATATTAATTTTATATTTTCAAACATAATGTTGGATTGTGTGTTAATTTGCTCATTTATTATTTTTTAATAATATTTTTTAATAATAATAATTTAATAATAATAATAATCATTTTTAATAATAATATTTTAATTATTTTAAAAAAATTTTTTCATTTCATAAAATTTCAAGTTTTTCTTTTTAATTATACATTTTGTTTATCATTACTAAAAATTGTTTTGGTTAGAATTAAAAAAACTTTCTTTTTTACATACTTTTTTATCATTTAAACTTAGTGGATTCACATTAACTTTTTTATTTAACAAAATTTCGCTAAAACTTATTTCACCTTTATTTTAGGCCTTCTTATGAAAAGCCTAAAAAACCTTTTCATTTTCAATTTAGAGGAATTTTGAATTTCTCCCCATACTTTAATAGCTTGTACCTTACGTAACTTTGTGACTTTATATTATCTAATCTTGCAGTAAATACACCCGCGGTTAGCGTAATGCATTTCCTGAAGATATTAGTTTTTTATTTAATTCCCGGATTTTTGTTTCCCGAAGGAATCTTTAAGTATTTTTTACAAGTCCTTATTCCTTTTCGAACAGGCAGGGTCCAAGAGTATAACTTAGCCAGATAACGACCCTCCCGCGTCAACATGATTTTCGTGACCTACATGCGGCTTTAGCCCGCGGTAAGTCCGGACTATTCAAATTTATAAAATTAATTACAAATTCAAAATCCAGGGCCTACAACGGGTTGTGTCCGTTATAGCATAGGCCCGAAAAAGCTTTGTTTTCCTGTTATCCTGATATTCCTGATTTTTTTTTACAAAATAATTCAAATATAGAGAACGGTTTGATTGATTATTTTATTATTATATTATTTAAAATTAATTAGTAACATTTACTGTTAATTAAAAATACTACAAACCTAAACTGTAAAACGGGCAGCTGTTATAATGATATTAAAATGGTTACCTTTAAATTAATTAAATGAGTGATAGTGGTACTGGCAGTGTTAATGGCAGTGTTAGTTTCAGTGATAGTGGTAGTGGAAGTGGGAGTGGCAATCGTAGTTTTATTGGTAGTGAAAGCGGTAGCGACACAAATAAAGATAGTAATAGCGACAGCTATATCGATAGCGATTACAATTTCGATAAACATTGCGAAAGCGACAGCAATAATAAAAGTAATAGTAATCGAAATAAAGTTTTCCGTTTCAAACTCACAACTAAACAATTTACGCTGCTCAGAAACACAGTAACAATAATTTACGCTGCTCTACTTACGTACTTTTAGTAATATAGATCAAGAAAATAACGTGGCTTTTTAAAATTTTTTTGTTAAATCATCTTTGTTTTTCATATTTCAATAGTGAAAACAATAATTTTATTCCTTTATTAAATAATTGAATGGTTATGAAAATATTATTATTTACTTACCTGTTTTTTTTTTTTGTTTTTTTTTTTTTTGTGCTGAAAATAATGTTCATGAGTAATATAAAGTTGATTTTTTGGCATTATAGATTTATTTTTAAGAATATTATACAAACTAAATTATTAAAAAAATTGTGTCTTTATATCTATTATATATTTCATGTAAAATTGTTAAAAAATACGTCCAGAATTTCTAAACTCTACTTTGTTGTATATTAGTGGTTTAAAACCCCTTCTGGAGCGAATGTGATGAAATTTATTTCAGATCATAAAATTATTGACGTTAGTATGCTTCTATTTGATTCTCAACGAAGTCGATGTTATTTTTTATTCGTGAGATTCGTGAAGGAAAATATGTCTATTATTCTTACATTCGCACTAACACTCTCACTCTCTCACATACACCTTCACACCCTTCGCATTCACACATAGGCAAGTCGGTAGGGGTAAATTTAGACCAAAAGTTCCAGTAATTTACAATACGGCTGATTTTTTTTTTATAAGTACATTAAAGTATGTATATTAACATAAGAATAAGTTTACCAGTCTATCGATTTCCCAAAGTCGAAAAAAAATCGATTATAATTTTTTTCTTCGATAATCCTTAATATTTCGAGCTGGGATGAAGATAGAAAAAATAAAAACTACCACCGTGTAGGGGAGGTATTTTTCAACAAAAAAGTTCATATGTATTTATTTCGTCCGAGCAATGGTTTGTCTGGAAAAAATTTGATAATGCAATCGAAATAATAGATAATCGAAATCGACTCCTAGATCGGGTCATTTTCAAGATAACAAGCTGAGACTCAGCATAAATGTTTAAAATATATATTTTAACTCCTATGTCCAGTTTCAATTCGATATATTAAAATTCGGCAAATTTAGAATGAGCCAACGCTTCATACATGAATAAGATGTCCCCTTTTAGTGATTTCCCCTGCTGCAAAATACATACCTGCATTATCTAATTTTTTCCAGACAAACCATTGCTCGGACGAAATAAATACATATGACCTTTTTTGTTGAAACATACCTCTTCTACACGGTGTTTTTTTTTAAATTTTTCTCTATCTTCATCCTAGCTCGAAATATTAAGGATAATCGAAAAAAAAATTATAATCTATTTTTTTCGACTTTAGGAAATTGATAGACTGGTAAATTTTTTTTATGTTAATCTAGTTACTTTAATGTACTTATAAAAAAAATCAGCCGTATTGCAAATTACTGGTAGTTGTAACCTATACCGACTGCGCTAACAAGTATACACATATTTAACAAGATCCATAAAACATATAAATATGGTAAACATTTTAATTTAGATTAGCTGAACTGAATTACTATAAGTTTCATATAACAGATCATAGAAATGATTGTACTGGTTGTAAAAGTGATTAATTTGACTGATGAACGTGCCAGGGATTACTTTTAATAAAACTATTTGTATAAAGACTTAGGAAACCAAATTAAACAACGTATGTGTATGTATTATTTTTATTTCGCAAAACTAAAATAATATACATTTAAACTGAAATAAGAAAATGTAAGATACTGATAACGATATACCATTGCTTCAATACGTCGAAAGAGCTTTGGTTCACAATCGCTCTTCAAACGTGCTTTTATACGATAGGGTGGGATTTATTTGCTCCAAGTTAATACCTTATAAGCTTCTTATGTTGGTATATATTCTATTTTTTAACTTAACATGAACAATTAAATTAGTTTTACATCCCAACGTGGATTTATTATTGAAAAATGGTCAATTTATAATAAAAATATTGCAGAACTTCATAATTATTTGTATAGAAATATTTAGCGTTGTTTCTAATGTATACAATTTATTTTGTAAGACATATACAGAATTATTGAAAACAACTATTAGTTGAAGCAATGTGTTATATAATTAATTGTTATATATAACAATTGTTATATATAATTAATTGTTATATAATAATTGGCCAACAATCTGTTTTATAAAGTTTTATTTATGTATTTGCTAATATTTTGAGCAAACAACATATTATGAATGACGTTTTGAAACTGTGTCAACTCTTAATACTAATTAAGAACCTAGATACCCCATATACAAAAACATTTATTTGAGCACCTCTTTTAAAAAGTTAACTCTCGAATTTTATCAATATCCTAATGTTTAGTAAATTTTAGACTGGCTCTACAGTTACGGGTAAGAATTAGGATTGTCTTCAATGTCGTATACACGAGGTAGTCAGTCTGTTGGTTCAATAATTGCAGTAAAAACCGTACAAGTGAGATAACATCGACCAATATCGGTAGATATCAGGGTAGCTCAGATGGTTAGAGCGTCAGGACGGAAACCTGAAGGTCCCGGGTTCAACTCCCGGTCTTGGTCTATGTTTTTTCACTTGTAATTTAATTAAACGTTAACACTGCGCAGCTGCAACCCTCCAGATCATTTTTTGTTTAAATATGATTAACCTGGTTAACAAATAAAATACAAAATTATAGTAGTGGCGAATGCTAGAGCCAACCTTTCGGCTTATGGTCCCCAAGAACTATATTATTATGTTTATGTAATATAATACACCTAAATTATTTTGTTGTCTTGTTTTGAGATTGTTTAGTTTTGAAATTTTGTACTTATGTATTTTTTCTTAACATTTAATTTTAAAAAATATTTTCTTTCCTCTAAATTGTGTACAAACATTTTATTGTATAATTCAATTATCTTATAGAAATAAATTTCTACTTTAAATTTCTCTATTTTTATTTGTTTAGGCAATAATTTTTATAAAATTTTGTGTAGTATGAGTTAAAATTGTCAATGGTGTCTCAACAGTTTCAACAGCAGATTATAAATATTAAATATTGGCTTTGTTATCTTTCAAATATGAGCCCTCTTGTAATTTATTTTGGAATAGTGCTCAATGACTTTTCATAATAATTTAAAATATTCAAAAGAGTGGCACAATCGTAATATTTCGGTTTCTACATTGATTTAATTAGTTTCAAAACAATTTATATACACAATAATTAATCATATTAGTTATAATTTTGTAACTTCTTAAAATTCATTTTAATCATGCCGACCTAGTATTCTCCAGATCCAATTTTTTTTTATATTAGGGCATAGTCTATATTTCTTATATCTAATAATCGAAAATTTTTATATTAGCATGATATTTATAAATGATTGAAAAGATAAGGAGTATAGTTGTTAAAAGTTAACATGATTGCTGCCGAACATTTTTATCATGACATTTCAAAGTATATATTATACTATGTTATATCCAAACATTTATTACGTACTGAATTCTGTCAAATCCAGTCTATACAAGTAGGAGGTAGTCAAGTTTTAACTGGAGGCAAGTCCTCAGGCTTACAGTTAAATTACATTTTAATTAACCTTGTCAAGAAATACATCTACTGTGCAAAAATAAAAATATTCAAAGGACTCACTTTATAACTAATTTTAATATATTTTTTTAAACTGAACCAGTCGTATAATGTAATGTTTAGTTGTAATAATTAATAGTTCATAATACAAAATAAATGAATATGCTTTTTCCTAAAATGCCTGTAAACGCACAGGTCTCGTGAGATAGAAATACAAACATTCAAAAACAAAAGGGACTAACTTGAAAATTAAACAAGCATTGCCTTTTTACAAATCATGGGCAACAAAGAGAATACTATTGTAATATTTTGGTGAGACACAATGAAGGCATCCTCTGCAATAGAGGTGTTACAAAGCATAACCCTTTGTTAAGTTACATTTTTATTTTGGTTTCTAACTTTATAATACATTTACCAACATTAAGAGTTTTTATAAAACGATAAATAATTTTATATTCTTTTGCCAACCAAAAATTACCCTACTTTGTTTCTGTGCAGGTTACAACTGTAATTAACTTTTAAGTAATCCTTTGTTATACATTTAGGCGAAATAATATAATTTATATTGGTCTATGTTGGCGCTTTATCGTTTATTGACGCTTAAGTGAAAGTAATCAGCTGTTATAGCCTAACTATTATTTTATACAGTTAGTTGCTACAATAATACTAATATAAATTGCACAGAATATGAGTTTTTAGATTATACATTTAACAAAAATGTATCTGGTAATCTGGTTATCTGGTAGTTTGTTTTAAAATAATTACGACATTTTGCGGAATTTAGATCAGTTATAGGTTTATACTGTTAACGAACATAGTTATAATAATAGTGATTGAAAAGGTTAAGTAATTCTATTAAAATAAACATATATATGCATTCATTATTTGTCATATTTGAATATAAAAAGCAAAACATACCATTTTATAAAATATTGTGCTGTCAGTACAACATTATTAAGATTATACCTTTAAAAGATAAATTTCAATTTTAGTTGTATCATGGAATTTAGTTTGTTCAGAAGATAAAAATGTTCTTTTTAAGAATAACAAATGGACCCAATTAGGTAATAAAACATTTTTTATTATACTGATGTTAATACGCTTCTATTGACATCTTAACGAAGTCAATGGATTTTATTTGTTGTAATTCTAGCAGGAAAATTGTCTAACACATACAGTACACGCCCTAAATTTATGAATATCTTAATCATTTAAATTTTACTTTCGGGCGTATAACAGTAAAACGTCCTTACACTAGAGAGGTTTTTTTACAATAAAATCAGCTGTTATTTGCAATATCATTGTACATTTCAAAATTTCCCAAATCAACTTGAGACCATATACTTTATACTTATTAATTGACTTATACTTTATACTTATACTTATAGATTGACAAATTATTCAACATCCTTTAGAAAATCCTAGAATTTTAACGTTCTAAGATTCAATATCATTCTTGTAGGCAGAGTTCTCAAAGTGTCTCGAAGCCTAGTCAAGTAAAAATGTAAATTATAAGCTTTGACGAACGTACATACTACCGATTTTCCAATGTGGAGTGGCACAGTCAATTAAGATACAAGTGTAAAGTGCCGTTCAAACAGTTTTGCTCCTTTCTTCACCAGTAAACCTAGTCCACAATAGCAAATTCACCATTCTTCTTAGTTCAACTCCAAACAATGGTCGCGCAGCCTCCATGTATCATGTTAAATGACGCTACGTAGAAACTCCGCAATTATTGAAGACACAGTTCCATTCCCGCATTTATTTAAGACTCCGACGCATATCCGCAATTATTTAAGGCTCCGTCGAATCTCCTCAATTATTTAAGGCTCCGTCACATATCCACAATTATTTAAGGTTACATCGCATCTCCAGAAACATTAAGGGATATGTCGCATCTCAGCAATTATTAAGACACAGTAGCATTACCGCAATTATTTAAGGCTTAATTTAGTTACCGCACTTTTTTAGTTTTTTTTGTCGGTTTTAGGTTTAAGCCTTCATGATACCTATATCTGGAGATTTAGCGTTGCGATTTTTTTCTGTTTTTTTTTTTTTAAGCAAAGAGAATATATTGTCTTTGTTATTAAAAATGTATGAAAAGTAATTTTGTATTTCATTCCCACAAATTTTTAGGTCATTCGTACACTTAAAAGGTATATTTATAAGGGTGCTTTTGGAGTTTTTTTGGTTCTAGATTAAAACAATATTGACACCTATTTCTAGAAATCTATCTGGTCGATGGAAGTTTGGTTAGAATTAAATGAAAGAAAATGTTGTATTTATTATTAAAAAATTAACAAAATCCATTTTTATTTATTGGTATATTATAAGTTATCGGTATACTTTCAATTGTTCGCGTTTATTATTATTTTGTTTTTGTTTTTGTTAGGTTAAAACCCTATTGGTAAATATTTCTGGAAGTCTGCCAGGTCCATTTTAGTGTGGTTTGTTTTATAAGAAATACAATTTTGTTATAATTATTAAAAAATATTAAATTTAGTTTTTATTTCATCAGTACATTATTTTTATAAGGACACTTTTTGAGTTTGGTTGGTTTTAGGTTAAAACCCTATTGATCTATTACCTATTTCTGGAGATCTACGTAACCAACTTTAGTGGTGATTATTTTAAGTGAAAGGTAATATTGCTACTATTATCAAAATGCCATGAAAAGTAATTTGTAATTTATCGGTATACTGTGCATATAAATTTACTTTTTGTGTTTTTTTAACTTCCCGCTACCAATAAAGGGAAGTTATTGATTTCGGTCCGATTTTCGAAAGTCGAGTTTTCATTAAATCTCCACTTTTCGAGGTCCCAGGAAGCCATTCTGACTATTCCCGCCGAGGTGTCCGACCGTGTGTGTGTGTGTGGATGTGTGTGTGTTTGTGTGGATGTATGTGTGTAAATAAATTTTTGTCGTACAGTTTCTCAAAAAAGAATCAACCGATTGAATTCTACGACATGTCATTCGAAAGGGTGTATCAAAACTTAGATCTGATTAGATTTGAGAGTTAATCCATAGAGCCAATCCGAAGAAATTAAAAAAAATAACCTAAATATTTTTTGGAATTTTTATGTTTTTTAAAAATAACTTTAAAGCGTGCGTAAAAATCATAATAAAACCATGTATACATTTTTTTTGCTTAAAAAACTGCGTCGACTGCTTTTTTGAAAATGAATATCGGACGACACATTCAAAAGTTATCGTTGTTTAAAAATTCAAAAATTTTCGTTTTTTGGTATTTATTGGTATTTTTTTAACATATCTTCCAGATTTCTCAACCAATCAATATAAACCTGTACATTTTCTTTTTGTGCTTTAAAAACTGCGTAGAATGCTTTTTTAAAAATGAAAATCGAACGACGCATTCAAAAGTTATCGTTGTTTAAAAATTCACAAATTTTCGTTTTTTGGTATTTTAACAAAAAAACTCATTTTAAGCGTTTAAAATTCAAACTAATTGGGAAGTTCTAGGGTTGGTCTGCACGGTCAACCAATTTCCAGATTTTTTTCTAGATTAACACCCTTAAACTAGACATTTCTGAAGATCTACCGGGCCCATTTTAGTTCTGTTTAATTTAAATCAGAAGAGAATAATCAAAAGAGAATATTGTTATTATTATTAAAATTGTATGACAAGTAATTTGTACTTCATCCTTCTACTTATAAGGATGCTTTTGGGGTTTTTTTTGTTCAAGATTAAAACCATATTGATACCTAACTAACTCAGTTTCTTTAGATCTTTGTAACTGATCTTTGTTCTGGTTTTTTTTAAATTAAAGTAAAAATCATTATTAAAAAACAAGTGGAATTGTGGTTTATCTCATCGGTTTATGTATAAGGACACTTTTTGAGTTTGTTTGGTTTTATTTTAAAACTATATCCTTATATATAATTCTGTAAGCGTAATTTTAGATTAAAAATTGTGGGAATTTGGTAAATCGGAGGATGATGGGAGAGGTATCAAATTAAAGGTATCGATTCAAGGAACGAGGGAAAAATATAAGTTTTTTCTAAAATTAAAAACTAAGGGGTTTTTAGGGTCTCCAAAAAACGAAAAATCCCCATAAGAAATACATGACAATTTAAAAACATCTGCTTTGTTTACATTAAAACATCTATATATTTAAAAAAAATCCTGATTTTAGTTCACTCACTTCCTGAAGTTAATACTTAACCGATTTTGATGATTCTTTTTTTATTTAAAAGATAATTTCAAGTTATAAGTCACTGTGAAGCTAAATATTTGATTTACACTTTTATTTTAGTTTTATTTCGAGTTTTAAAAATGCATCAGTAGCCTATGCTACAACTAGGCTAAATAGAAAATACTGTTTTTTGATTTTAAACAGCTGATAAACTAATTGAGTTTCAAATAAATAAGTTGTTTACTTTAAACTTACTCAAATGTCAACAGATGATTTGATTTAGGTTATGTTATTGTTGGTGTGTTTTAGGTATGATTTGTTGCTGTGTAATTGAACTATAGGCTTTTTATTTTTGTTATAAATATTTTACTTACACTTTCGTTTTGGTTATATTCAGAGTTTTAAAATCGCATCAGTATGCTACAACTAAAACTAGGAAGTTATTGGTTCTAAACAGCTGATAACCTAATTGAGTTACGGTATGTTATTGAGCCTTATGAATAAAAATGATTCAGCCTGATTGTTGATTCATTAATCAGCTGTAGTCTCTAATATTTTCATTGACAGTTTGTTTCAAATTTTAAATCAATTTTTAGGTTAGGTTTTTATTAAAGTGTAGGCCTGAGCCTTGCTGACTATACAACGGGTTCCAAATGCACACAACGGGTTCCAACTGCACACAACGGGTTCCAACTGGGAGTTGGGGGGTGGGGGGTTGGCGTGCGGAGCACGCAGGGGTTTCCCCTAGTTGATATCTATTTCTGTAGATCTACCGGGCTCGAATTGTGTGCGTTTTCTTTTAAATGAAAGAAAATTACCGAATTATTATTTTTTAAAACATGATGCGATTGATACCTATTTCTGGAGAATAATTTTGCCCTGGGACATTTTTCAGCTGACCTCGGGAGGATTTTTCCCCTAGTATTAAATACATATTTTAGTAACATATAACTATTATATGACACATGTCTACAGACATAGCATGATTGCACCTTTAATTGATATTAGTGTTTCTCATAAAGAATGTATTTTATTAGGCGTATATTATGAAATTTGTTTTAAAGTTTCATTCTGTTTCGTCTCTCAGTTTCGTAACACTTGATTTATTTACTTGGAAAATAAATCTGAACTTAAATGTAGGGGAAAAGTAGACGATACTTTCTTTCTTACTTTATTAGATTTCCACAACAATCTGGAAATTCGTTTTATTCGTGACGAAAAACATTTTCACTGAACCCTGTTCAGTCAGTGAAGTAAACGAGCATGGCCATTAAATTCTATAATTTTGTTTAACATTTTAGTTTTTTCCTGAACGAATGTTTAATCTTGTTTTGCTGGTAGCCTTTATCTGCGATACATGTTACAAGAGCAGCATTTCAAGGATATTTAGGAGTTGCTTTGTGATTGGTCTCAAAACAATACATTTGGAGTCAAACGTAAAGTGTCAAATTGTTTTTTATAATTAAATTTTATTTTATTTTATACGTTTGGACAATCTCTACCGAGTTATTAACTGCTTGTTCAATCTTTCTTAAATACAAACACAAATTGAACGAATTTGCTCTATCCCAAGTGAAGAACCACTAAAATACACAATTATTTAATTTAGGTAGTGACACTTGTGTTATGGTGCCAATGTTACCGGATAAAAGGCTGACTGATACAAACTTATTCGACGCAATCGATTTGTATGCACTACAAGAGAACACATCCTTCCTATAGTTACCAGAGACTTGGTTTTATATAAAATGGTTCATAAATTTGCGAAAAAAATTATTGGACTTAAAATTAGTAAAATTATAATGTACGATCAATGTATAACCTCAAAACATATATTCTGTTATAATGAATTTTTTCATATTTCAAAAATTAGGAATATTTTATTGGAATGCACTTTATGTGTGATTAGGAAACCAAGGTATATTTTCTTGCTTGAGAAATCAATGTTTATCATGTTTGCATGACGCATTATCGGTTTTACCCTAGAGACATTGTACGTCAAACGATATCGATCGGTAATGCCTGGAGCTTGAATACTTTGAACATATTTGTTACTTTGATCTACATTACGAAGCATGTTCCTGAAAATGTGGTAAATGTTATATGTTTACTATCGTTTCTAGAATAATCCAATTATGAAATTCAATTTTGTTTAAAAAGAAGAGTAAACAGTTAGTTCCTGTCTATAAATGAGCAATCACAAATTACAATATACGTAATAAATGTTGATATAATTACATTAATACTAATTTTTAAAATAAATAATTAGATGTAATTACTGGTACTTATGTCATTTAATTAACGTAAAAGTTATTTTAGAGCTAACTTTACATAGTTTGAATTTGATTTAAATTAAATATTTAACAAAATTTACACTAATAAAATTTACATTGAAACTAAACGAAATGTAGCCTAATAATACAACTTAAGATTTTTTTTCGAAAAGGCTTTAGTATTTTCCTGGAAAAGCAGTCGTATTTCCTTTATTCTATTTTCGGCGTTTCCTAACGTTTTGATATATAGTTCGGATACGTTTTGACATACTAAAAGCTGCAGGTGAAGGACGTATCTCCAACAATGATGCAGGAGACGTTGAAGTTTCTAATCCTTTTCAGATATGCTTTTAGATATTGTTTTATGTATTTATATGTTTTAACCTAAGCACAAGACACATTGAATCATTGGTATTATGGATCGTAATAATTTAAAATTGATTAGAATGCAGTATAACTTCCAAAAACTATTTTGATAAGTTATTTGATAAAATTATTCACATAATTGTGGTTTTATACTTGAATTATAATTTCAAAGTAAAATTATCATATGTAGACAAAGTACTACAGTCTTGCTCAACCAGTCTTTTTATTGTTTTAAACAGATTTAGTCTGGTCTAAGAACCAGAGCAGCTTTCAACTATGTACAGTTTTCTAACATTTAATTGAAATGGATAACAAACTTACAGTTTTTACCAAAACTAGACTATGAATTTGTAACTGGACTTTATAATAATTTAAACTTCATCGCATTACTAAATTTTCCAAAAGTCCTTTTTAAGTATTTTTTAAAAATGTTTTCTTGTAAGAACTCATACATTTTTATATTTTGGATTTAGACTAAATATGTATTTGTTATTTGTTCAAAAGGACAACTTTTGACATTTCCATTTACCAAATATTTTTTCCCATTGAAACGCAGTTATTTTCTTATGTAAATGTAAATAAAACTTCATTACATCGTTTGCTGTAATTTCCTGAAGAATATAATTATTTGTAATAGTAAATGTGCTTTACCCAATTGGGATTCATTCAATATACGTTTAAATTTTAATGTCCTTAACTAGCAAAAAAGACCGTGAAAGTATATAAAAATGACAGATGAAAGGTAATAAATATTATTTAACGTATCTAACATGTTAGGTGTATACAAAAATAAGCAGGTATTAATATGCTATATATATGTATTAATTGAAACACATGACAATAATATAACAAATAACATACTTCTCTGTCATATAATTTGAACTAAATTCTATAAGGTTTACAATATGTTTACGAATGCTTTATGTGTCCTTCAACAATTTTGAACTGACATCAAGAACATATATTAATGTGTCATATGTTTCACTTCGGCTGCAATCACTGCAACTAATATTTGACTGTGTATTTGGTTATTGTTAAAAGCTAACTATGGAATTAAGCGTTTTATCGTGTCTGGAAATCTTGACAAGAATGAAGGGAAGAGTCCGTGTCCCATATGTGCTCTATTCAGGCATGGTAGCATTAAGACATTGTGAAAAGGTATTTTACAGACTAGCGAGACTTAGCCCTAATTAATATGAAACCATTAATGTCTTCGTAAAGCTTTAAAAGTTCTTTAGAATTGGAAGAAAACCTTATGACTGTGTAATCCTTAAGCACTTAATCTAACAATAAAATGATATCCACCAAAATATTAGTATATGAAGCTACACGAGAACTGGTATTTAGGTCAAATTGAATATAATTCCATTACTTCTTAATGGCCTTGGGGATATTATTTGCACTTTATTTTAGGCCTATACAAATGATTTTTGCTGAATCGTTTTTAGACATTTGTATTTCCATCCAAAACTTGATAAAGCATACTAGAGAACGTGATAAAGCATATTAGAGAACTTGATAAAGCATACTAGAGAACTTGATAAAGCATACTAGAGAACTTGACAAAGCATGCTAGAGAACTTGATATATTATGTTAAAAGCATACATACTATTGTTAGGATCAGTTATGGCAGATGAAGTTGAATGAAAGTTCAAAGAATTAATTTGATTAGGAAAATAACCCAAAAAGTTGGAGTTGCAAGGAATGTTACACATAGAATTTTATACATTTTGTCTATTACAATATACTTCTAACCAAATTGAGAAAATTACGAAAATACAGATGTAGATGTACTTGTTTTGCTAAGTTTTAAACTATAGATTAGTTTTCAAGAAAATATGGTATTCAAGGGTATGAATTATTTAAATATTTTAGAACAGATGTATCTATGTAAGGGATAAATCTATGCACTCTCTATCAATTCAAAAACAAACATGTTTATTAAATTACTACCATAATGAGTCTGAGTATTTAATAAAAGGATAAAAATTTCATTAGTTAAAAATGAAAGATTACTTTTATTCTTAAAAATGGAAAGAATAATGTATAATATACCATTAAGGCAATGTTTTTTCGTAAGCCTCTGCAAATACATCTAAACCGAAACTGCTTATCTTTGGGAACCTTATTGTTACAGCTTTACTTTAGGACCTTAAAATATAGCAAACAATCTCTTAGATGGTATGAGTTTTTGCAAAACAAAAACATATACTTATACAGGTTTTTAACTGAAATCTTAACATTTCACGCCAATTGATTTTACTTAAATATTAGTATTTCTTAAAAATTTAACAAGTGCAATAATTAAAATATGCATATACAGATACAAATATGTTTAGTGGTTAAGAACATACATAATTTTCGGATTGTTTATATTTCGCTAGTATATTAGTTTTGCATTTTATAAAATATATGCTCTAAAACCGTCAATTTCCATAAAGTCTAGTTGTGTACTACGAACACATTGATTCCTTCATAAAAGTGTACGAATTCTATAATTAAAACCGTTATGTTTTACTTTAACAATATAAAACTATTCTGTTCGTATTATTGAACTTGATGTCATCAAATAAAGTAAAAATAACAGCATTCAAATTTGTTTTGGATTTTATATATCCATGAAAATATATTTCCTTTGTATTTATACTTATTATTCCAAAAATAACTGATTATACATGTTTTCACTTCAAGATAAAGTGAACAATTTGTACATGATGGAGGATTGATTTATTTTTTAGATTAATTTTATGCTGAAAGGTTTTCTAGATTTGTTTTCGCTTTAATTTGTAACTTTTATATAAGATTGTCTTATCATTTTTGTTAAATGCTATACTTCCCAACAGTGATAGAATAGCTTCAAAACACGAGTAGGCTAAAGATACTTAATTCGGTATGGTTGTCAATGTATGAGTGCTGTTTATGCTTGTCAAATACACTTCTAATTTTTTTTTTTATAATTTACTTTTTTTATTTACTTTTTGTTATAGTTGAGGAACTATTTTTTGATGCCCGCATTGAAAGTTGTGCTGCAAGAAAGAAACATTTATTTCATGTATAGCGAATAAGATTAATTAGCTGAACTTAACATTTATACAAATATCGTTCATAATTTCATCCCCAATAATTCTTTATCCCACAAGACACAACCGAGCATAAATAGATCGGTAGAAATTATCATTAGTGCAGTCATTGAAGCGAAAAATAGGGTCTTACCTCCGAATTTTTTTACTGTGAACCGATTTGAATGAAATTTTGGAATTAGGCTCATCTTACCCTTAAATTTAAAAGTGAAAATGATCTGAGCTCCGCCTATTATTTTTAAGAGGTGTAAGCCACCCCTTAATGGAAAAATTGACATTGAGCCATTTTATCGTTAGAAAACGTGTTTAATATTAATGGGTGAAATTGTAAAGTGTTTTCTGACACAATTACCTCATATTAAAACCCCTCATTTTCAACCCCTTAAAATCCTTACAACCCTTGAAAACAACCCCTAAATTGAAAAAATCACAAAAAATTACTTTGGTATGACATAAAAAGATTTAAGTATAGAGTAAATAATATTTTATGTTCTCTATCTTAATTATCGAATTTTTAACCCCGTTTTGACCCTTAAAAACAACCCCTTGATAAAAAATTGTTTAAAAAAATTTCTTTTGATGAAATGAAAAGGATTTAAATGTTATTCCACATTCTCGAAAATGATTATCATATTCTGAAGCTTTTCAACCCTTAAAACTACCCCTAAATTAAAACAGTAAATATATATGATTACACATTTAAAAATAATTTAATTATAGAGTAAGAAATCACCATTTATTGAATAAAATGTAAACTTCCAAGTTGTCTAAAACTGTTCCAGATTGAATTGGGCGTCTAGTTAAAATATTACATTAAACACGTGCTCATTCCTTTGCAGGCGGAAATATACTGATCACATTGTATAGCATATATATTTAAGAAATTCGAAACGAATAAACGGAGCACGCACAGCTGATCAACTGGCTTTTTCGTGGTTGGCCCCTCCGAGCAATACACATACTTACCTACACTCAAATGTGGTATATATATACATATATGAACATTGGTATGTATTCATGCCTACGTTTCCAAAATATATGTGCCATAATATATACCCATAAGACAATAGATTTGGGTCTCTATTACTGTGTACTTTCACTTTGCTCCAAATATTCACACTCCGAAATTTTCAGTTTACTAAGTAGAAAAAAATACGACTAGTTTTTCGACCATAAGTCCTTCAATTTTGATGCTATCACAACTTATAAAAAAACATTTTAAAGGTAATTAAAAGAGCTACAACTTTTTTCATTACAATATATAGTGAAAAATCTTTAATTTTAAAACGGTGTAGGGTCAAAGGGCTCAAGAGAGGCTGTGATTGCGCTGCCGCGCGCTCTTTAAACAATCATATCTCCTTCAATTTTTGTGTAACAGAAAAACAAAAAAAATTGTATTTTTTTGTCATAAAAAAGAATACATATTTCATTATTATCCTTTTGTACGTATCTTTCATCATTTTTGAGATATTATGAAAAGAAGGTGTTTTTTTAAAAAATTCTAAAAACATTTTTTTCTTAAAATCGCGATTTTTTTGAAAAATATGTGTCCTAAAGCAGCCAAACTGCTAGAATCGATCAAACTCTTTTCATTAAAGTTAATTCTAGACGGAATACGATTAATTTTAATTTTGATGGAAATGGCACTTATGAAACCCATTGATTTAAAAGAAAAAAACATTAGATGTTCCTATTATTTGCAATACAGCTCACTCATTTTACGTGCAAAAGACATTTAACAGTGCTCATTTTAAAGCTTATTTCAAGCACTACAAAACACTATTTCACTAGAATGCATAAAATGTATTTGCTTGCCGCTAGATGGCATTGAACACATCGATTAAATTTCAGACAAAATAAAAAACGTCTTTGATCTTTAATATCTCGCTTAATATTGCACTTAGAACACTTTATAAAAAAACGATTTGTTTAAATTTTTACCTGCTACAATTTTGTTCATTATAAAATTTTCGTTATAATGCATATTTTTGGAGATATTTGCAAAAAACCGATAAAAAACGTGAAAAAATTCCGAATTTTTAATTGTGAATAACTTGAAAAGTATTGGGTTTTTTTAAAAACTTTATAGAAGATTTTTTGCTTAAAATTAGGCCTTCTATCGATATCTGAGGTTATTTTTAGAGAAAAGAAATTACACCACCGAGAAGGGGTGTCAACTTTTCACTTTTGAAGTTAAGGGTAAGATGAGCCTAATTCCAAAATTTCATGCAAATCGGTTTACAGTAAAAAAAATCGGAGCAATAACGCTTCAATGACTGCACTACATGAACACAATAAAACAATAAATTAGCACGACCTGTTAGAGATCATTTTAATTTTTCCGAACTCATATTTCTTCAGCTAATCATATTCACAATTAGTGATTTTTTAAAATTAAAGACATTACGGGCAGGTTAGCACCTTGCGTTATATGAAGGGTTAACTGCATGTGTTATGAAACACTTAGCAAGGGTTTGTTGGTGGTAAGGTTTATGGAGATTGGACTTACTTGATAGTTACAATGGTTACATGAGTCGTATATTTCCAAAACCGGATCGTTGACACAATTTCAAAAATCTTATGTTATATTGCATAATATGGTTGATACAACTAACATTCACATTTTTAAACAGGTTTCTAGTTGTTTACATTTTTGAACGAATTTCTCCAACTTATTGATAATAATTTCAGGTGAAAAGAAAAGAAACATTGTTAAATAGTCACTATTCAGGTATTCCGGAAATCGAGAATAGTGACACGTTAAATAGAATTAGGGTAAAATGTATATGGTTTGATAAGAGGAATGAGCGATTTGGTTAAAAAATACTTTACGAAATATTTTAATTAAGTGGGTTTAGTTCCGCATACGATCCGATGTAAATCAGAACAAATAAATTTTAAATGTAATAGGGACGAACAAATGTATATCGGATTAAATAAGGTACTTGTATGGGTAAATTTGTTGGGTTATAAATATGCCTTAACTATCTATCCTGTATATTTTCTCCTATTTTTGTAAAACTAAAATGAAATAAAATATTTTAGATATACTAATAGGTCTATAAGTTCTATCAGACAACTTTGATTATGTAATAGGTTTTTTCAAGTATAGTTAAATTTAAGTCGGGGAAGTTTGTTTTCTCGTATCTGGGACATTACTTCATGGTCGATGTACTGGTAGGAACCTTGGGAATTTACTAGGATTTGTTTTCCTTTTTATATACATCGGATTCAAATAATTTTCGGAAGTTGGGGCAGAAAATGTACGTGTTCAAGTACGTGTAAGCAACTTGGAATCTCTAGTATGACGAGTTCAAGAAGCGTCCATGTCCTTCAGGTATGAACACAGGCGACGTTATTTAGAGATAATTTTCTATACGCATATTTAATTGTTTTATTCTTTCTTGTTGACAACTTGGGATCTTTAGTATATTTTGAACTAGTAGGGTCAAATTTACGTCGGTTCTAGTAGAGTTCAATTTGTAATGGTTCCAAGATTTCTTAGACTCTTTCGAATTAATACCATTTCTTTGTTTTACTGATGTAACTAAACATTTTGTTAAAAATGGAAATTCTTGTATAATTAGGGATGATGTTTATAGCTTTTTTGTTCAATAAATAATCTTGCGATATACGAATATTAATTATGTTGACTTAATTCTGTTATTTCAAATGTCAATGCCATATCTTTGAGCATAAGGTCAAACGGAATCAGAATAAATCTTGTCATTTTGTAAAATCTGAAAACGTAGAACATGATTGCCTACGTATTTATTACAGTAACTTTGTATTGTTTACACTGTACATGCAAGAAGCAAGTAACGTTGCCTTTTATTTAAGAGTTTTGTATTTAAATCCATAAACATTTAAATAAATAATTTATTTTTGAAATAAAAACTATCCTGATTCTGTCACAAGTCAATTCGTTTGAATAAAGGTTCGTGTATATATTTTGAAATGCACACACTTTATGCAAAACATCTATGCACAATGTCATCCTCTGTTGGTACATTGTTGAATCTAACTTTATGTTGAGCTTTAACTGGAATTACTGCCCGCAAATATTCGGAAAACTGTAGAATGATATTTTAATTTCCTTCAAAAAAGAAAGTATAAAGACGTATATTCTTGTTGTAGGATATGTCTAATCAGAGTCTTATGTAGCTCAACAATACCTTTACTATACTTGAATACTCGGCGAAAATTGTGGATCTTTAATTTGTAGAACATGATCAAAACTATAGTTCCTACATTACATATTTTGAAAGGCTGACGAAATTTTACAGACTAATTTTTCCCATAAATGAGTGTGCTTACATTGTATACGAAAAACTAGTTATTTAAAAAAATTTATAACTGTATTAAGAAAATAAAATATAGAAAACTGCCAAGAAAGAGAAATAATTCTGTTTACTACTAGGCTATGTGCATATTGAAACGTTTGATACGTAACACGCGACGTTGCACAGCGCTACTTTTTTAACATTCGTAAATGAATGGATTAGCGCATATTGACATCGCTACGCTACGCAGCGCGACTCGCGTGGCACGACAGTCGCATGGCACAGTGGCAGTGACACAGTTTCTCGCGCCACGCGTCACACGATTTCTTAAGACTAGCGTATTAGCCTATAAGCAGTCACGATGACATTGTCTTGAATAAAAATACATTTTCCCTAAAAATAAACATCCAACTTCTATGAAATTAAAAATATACATAAAAGTATATGTATATAGATTATATAGAAATAATATAAATCTACGATAATTTTTATCTACGATAACTAAATTGTCACCAACTTTATGAACGCATAATTATTATTAATGAATATGATTTTATTAACAATTGTTTTTTTTTTTATAAAAATATTCATCCGATTCGTTTAAACTATAAATCATATATATATATATAATACTAGCAGGTACCCGTGGCTTGTCACACGGTCCAAAGATCCGCCACATAGTGAGTTTTAGTCCAAATCTATCATTGTTTAACACTTTGACTGCCAATACTGTTTTTTGTTAAACCCTTGATCAGAGTTAAATTGTTTCTAAAAACGAGGCCTGTACTAGTCTGCTGTGTATCACTTTGATACACAGTAGATTTTCTAGAGGCCATGTGTATTTTATTGACACACATAAGTTTGTCATGTTTTGAGGCCTGTGTATAGTTTACATGCACAATAAATATTATGTATCATGTCTTGCCATTTAGCCATGGCCTGTAAGATTGTAGGCCTACAAATATTTGTATTTAGTAGGCTATGGCCTGTACACAAGATTCTCTCTATATGTATCAAAGTTATACACATGGCTTACTCTGAAACTTTTTTTTGTATCAATTTGATACACATGCCAGTGAAAGTGTGTTGAAAAAAGTTCCAGCTCTCTCGCTTTAAGGGAAGTGTAGTAATAAATGTCAATTGTTTTAGGAGTTTTTATTACATTTTGGCCCCTTAGTAGTACACTAAAAAATACAAATATTGTTTACTTTTTATATACCTCGTAAGAAATAAATGTACAAATGTCCATCTCTCTAGTCTTTATGGAAGTATATAATAATTAATACTTATTGTTTTAGGGGTTGTTTGCACCCTTAAATGTAAATGAATTGTAGCCTATATCTCAATTCAGGTCATGATCTATATGTGTGTCAAGTTTCATTCAAATCCATCCAGTAGTTTTTAACACACAGACACACACCCCCGGAGAGAAACCATTAGATTTTTATATAATAGTAAAGATAAACAAATTTAAACTCTACGACAATATTTAAGCACATAGGCCATCAATTTTATAATTCTCGGTCTCTTTACTCGGCGTAACACAGTAGGGTTAAACTTCACTCTCATACTAATCGTATTTATTACCGAAATAAAACGTTAACATTTCACTAACCGTTTGTTTAATTTTTGGGGGCGGAGGGTTATATTTATTTTGAGTATGTTGATTAATTATTATGACAATTAAGTTATATATTTATATTTTGTAATGGACTTGCGCAGTCTATCATATCTTTTATTAAGATTTTTACTGAAGATATATGTTAATAGAGAGACTAATTATATGCTTTCTACAGGCTATGCTTAGTAAATATTATTTACTGGCCTATTTAATATAATAGTAGAGCTATCATTTTTGTATATTGTATTTATACATATATTGTTTAAATATATTTAAAATTTCATGTAAATTGGATAAATATTTTTAGAGAAAATAGATTTGTATTGACAATATGTTCAGTATAATTTTCAATGACCAATAGGCCTGTATTTATAATTTTAGTGTCTGCTATTTGCTATTATAAGATTCTGAGCTTAGAAGTAATAACCATAGTTTTATCCGTGAATCATTTATTTTGAACATTCTAACAAATAAAATTAATGAAAATAAACATGTCTACTGGGCGAGAGTTGGAAGCAACTACGTGTGGCGCGATAGTGTCATGCAGCTCGCGTCATGTTATCTAAAAAAGCGTGAATCCCACTATGCGCCTTGCCTTAGTGTTAACTACTATTATTTGTTCCATGAGTTTATCTTATCTTATTAAACGAGCAATTCTTGTATATTTGTATATTTATAAATTTATATCGGGGATCTCGCTAACATCTCTAACGATTTTGATAAAAACGTGCATACATTGGTTTTTTGACGTCAGAAATCGAATGCGCTAGGTCTTATGTCTGCAAAAATGAGCATAAACTGTGAAATATTAGCATAACATTGAAATTCTGAACTTCGTTTTATACCACCTTTCAATTCACGTAGAAGGCGAATAGCAACAACTTATTTTTACACCATCTTTAAAGTCACTAAGTATTCTAATAGATTCATTACAGATGCAATCCAGATGATAAAAATCCTGAGCGATGCTCTGTCACCCAGGTACAAACGAGCCAAAGATTAGCGAATTTTTCAACTGCGAGCGAAGTGAAGCAGTCATCCAAGGCCGTAGGCAAAGGTGGGGTTGGGGCGCGAAGCGTCCAGGGGCAGAGTCCTTAGTTTTCAATTTATGACAGGAGATACTGAGAATTTGTATTTGAGTAATTTATGTTATATATATATAACAAAGTCGGGTTTGTTACACCACTTATAACTGAAGAACGGCTGAACCAATTTTTATAATCTTTGATTTGTTGAATTTGTCTCCGCTCCCAATATCTATTAAAATATAGGAAAAGTACATAAATAAAATTAAACACACAAAATGTTTTAGGTTAGGCCTAGACTGATTAACTAACACAGGCATGTTATTTGTATGTATTTGCATTCATTAACATAACAACCAATAAAATAAAATAACAGGTACAACTACAGTTGATTCAACTGTATAATCTTCTATATAATAAAAATTAAATTCTGTTCGTTGGTTAGCATAACACTTGAGAGAACGGCTGGACAATTTGGCTATTTTTTGTTTTAAAAGGTTCGTAATAGTCCGAATCAGGTTTTTATAAAACGACAAGTTTGAAAAGTTTCCCTTAAAATGTTTGAATTCGGGAAAACTGAACATCCTTTTTTCCATGAATTCAAGGCCATAACTCATGAAACAGATGTTCTAATAAAATGCTTATTAACACACGTTTCTTTACATTCATTACCATATCAACTTTACTTAGCATTTATAATCAGTTTATTATTCTTCAAAACGAACAGCTTTTTAAGTTAGATTGACCAACTTAAAGCAAACAAAAACAAAATCAACTAAAATTGCTTACTATATATTATTTTAATTCAATTGAAACATTGGTTGTTACATATTATAACGGGTGTCCCACGAAGAGGTCCCTATTTTTGAATTGATATGACAGACGTATAGAGCGCGCTACAGACTTGAAATTCTACAGTCGTGACTAACACATATGTAAAAGAAATACCCCTGAGTATCAGTTAATTCTGACTGATCCAAACAAAATGGCGGAAAAACAAAAAAACAACAAAATCAGCAATCTTATTTTAAGGGTAAACCTACTTTTATTTAGAATAGAACAGCTACAGCTGTTTACACTATTTTAAATCTATCAGCTGACTGCGTGTATCCACAGCAATGAACATATTTGTTAATAAACATTGGCATTTGTTATTAAGTTGCATTGTAAAGTGTCTTATGTACCATGCCGTTTTCAACTGAGCAAAAAGTGAAATGTTGTTCCTGGGCTATTGCCTTTGAAAATTATTATGAAGCAATAAGGTGTTTTAGGGAAAGGTACCCAGGTGTAGTTCCACCGTCAAGGAAATCTATTCGTAAGTGGAAGACTATCGTACTAGAAACGGGGTCAATACAAAAAAAAAAAATACCATGGATCCTTCAACATAGAAATAATTGTCATTACTATAACACAAAAATCCACATATCTTACAAGAAGAGAAATTAAAATCAACAGGTATAACAGTTTGGGCTGCTGTTACCAAGGATGGTGTTTTGTCGTATGACATATCCCGACAAACAATGACTGGAGAAAGGTATGAATCAGTTTTAAGCAATCGTATGACTGTTTTCTATTTCGTTGTCATCAGTGCATTGCGATCGATGGACATCAGTTTGAATAAGGTTATGGATCAAACAGATTTAATTTATTTATGAGTTACTTATATCTTTAATTCCCTAACGTTGTTTAGTGCTTAGTAAAATCGTTAAAATTCAATAATTATGTTGTAACACTTAAGCAAATAAAACTATTTTAACGAAAAGGTATTATTTCTTTGATATCCCGCCATTTTGTCCTAATGTGTCAGAATTAACTGATACTCAGGTGTATTTCTTTTACATATGTGTATGTTAGTACTGTTGAGTTTCAGGTTTGTAGAGTGTTCGGTGCATCTAATATATTAATTCAAAAATAGGGACCTCTTCGTGGGACACCCGGTATATAAAACAACTGATTTGGATCAAAAACTTAACATAGTATTAGGTTAGGCCTACAGTGAACCAAAACACGTTTATTTGCAACCAATTTGGCTAATTAAGAATCAGGTTTTTTACAATTCTTCACAACTATCAGTTTTTTTAAATTAGGTAAAAGCAAACAAAAGGTTTACTGCATTATCAATAAAGGTTTACAAACTATAAATACAAATTTTTGTGGTATATTCTGAAGTGGTATAAAACCCTTTTGCAATTTGATTACTTAAGTCAATGCAATTAAATGAAATAACTACCAATTAAATTAAATCAAGAAGTAGCGAAGCATAGCAGGGTCCATTAGTAAAGAAATGAAACATTATGTTTGATTACAATAATTTTAAATGGTATTGTAAAATCGCAAAAAAATGGTATTTTATAGAGCAATAAAAGTTATATATTTATAAAAGTTTGATATCAATTTGCATCACATACTCTTATTATTAAACTCCGTTACATTGTTTTGCACTATCTACTGAGGGAGACTGCTATGTACATTTAGACTATTATGTTATCAGCAACATTAGTATTGTGTTCGAAACTCGAGGGATTAATTTTTGCATTCGTCACATAACCACCATTGAAGAAACAATCAGAGATCGGATCTTTTTGTACTAAAGTGCTCCCGGTACGAGTACTCTGTAGTTGTTTCAATTGGCGTGTAGGCGTTAAAATTATTTTGAGTTTTAAAGAATCTATACTGTTCTCGTACTTGTTCTTCAATCCATTTTCACAATTTTACTAATACCGTGTTTTGAATTTGTAACTTGTTACAGGGCATGTAAAATTTGCTATCGATGAATTTATAGGTTTCTTGACACATCGTGGTTTAGTTTATTTATTTGATAATTATTTATCATATCTTGAATTTAGACCACTTCAGTTATGTGTAGCTTTAAATAACTTATATTTAGAGCTCTCAAAACGTTTGACTAAGCACCTCATTAATATTAATTTCAAAATAAATATTACATCATTAAATTAATTTTACAAAAGTATTCTTTTACAAAAGTAATAATGTCAGTTTACCGTTTTTTTGTTTTATTCCAACGTTTAGTCTCTATTTAGAAGTTCCGCATAATGTATTACGTTTACCTTCTTTGGCTGATAGTTTACGATGTATGCGATTCATTCGATTTTTAATTGTAAGATTAATATTTTAATCTTGTAATAATATGTCAGAATATTAAGACAAATGTGTGTACGTGTAATTCCCCTTTTTCTTAGGAGTGTATGTAATCTGTTTTAAATTTTCACTATGGTTTTTTACGTTTGTGGTTTAACGTATTTAAATTTATAGCACTTATTAAATTAGTGTTTTTTTTTATAGATTATTACATCGTTTCAGTTAAATGTCAACCTATTTAAAAACTAAACATAAATCACCTGTTTATTATCATTTCTGTTTTATAACTCTAACCTTTTCGATTTTACAATAAGCACAGATACATTTAGGCCTATATTTCGACTTGGGGTAAAAATATGGCCCACTCCATAGTCCATTTACCGCGTTTTTATTATTTATTTAGTACTTGTATTAATTATACAGCAAGTAGTTTTATTTTTACCAAACTTTTATTGTTATTATCTTTGATGACATCATGTGAACTTAATACATACAGAATTTATAAACTCACAAAATTCGTCAGTTTTTCGTGGTATTTTATTGTTTACAAAATATTTAATATTTCCTAATTATCTCATGTTTTCCAATTAAAAATTGTATCTATAAAATTAAATAAATCATGTACATTTACCTTATTTTTGGTAAGTCAAACTAATTCCTTCTTTGTCACGCAAAATTTAATTTTTAAACACCCAGCTTCTATAACTGCAACTTGGTTTGTGATGACATCTCATCTGCCATGTAACCTTGGCATTGTCAAACCGCCTACATGTAATAGAGATATCTACTTCCGATTTAGTTTTAAGAACCGGTAGGCTTACATGAAACAACGTATACAACAAACGATTAACATTTTGACACCATTACTTCTTTGCGCCACAAGTCCTCTCCTGTAGAGGTACTACAGTACTAATAAATTAATTCGCTTATTAATATATTCGTCAATAGGAATCACGATGCTGTATGCTTTTGGTCAGTTAGTGAACTATGTCACGCCGCATGTATCGCTAATTGACAAATACGTATACTCAAATTCGTAACTAATAACCAAAAGGCAGTTTTTATTATTTCGTCCATACAATTTTGGATTTTTTTCCCTACTAGAAGGGTGGTAGGATGAGTTGGCTACGAAGTGACTTGTATTCAGGGTTTCGCAGTCTGATAAGAATATAGACGGTGGGTGAAAAGTTTGAGAAAGGCTTAATACTTCGTATAAGGCAAATTATAACTTAGATTGGTTGAAGAACCTACTCTATGTAAAAAATACTATTTATTAAGGTGTCAAAAACTTTAGTCCGCTATATTGGATGCGCCATTTTGAAAGTGAATTTGTTTAATAGGAAAGTGATCATGTGATACATCATTTCGATGTAGAATTTTAATACAAAATAAATGGTAGAAACCGCACATCCATATCTCAAACCGTTCTGACGTTATTTGCATTTATTTACATGAATTCTAATCATCAGTATAAATGTACAAATCAAATAAGGTACATAAAACTTCTTACCTGTTCAATTTTAATGTTGAATAAAATTAAACATTATCAGACAATCAAATCATTAGGTATTAATTTTAAATGTAAATAAATTTTAACAATAATCAGCTGATTTCATGTTGAAATTATTAGCTGTTATTTTTTATACATAGATATTAAAAACTAGTAGAAACAATTTAAGCTTTCTTGATTGTTTTTTTATTGTAATCATGTGTGATATTTATTATTATTATAATTTTTGTTCATTATTGCACTTTCTTACTTCAGTTTTTAAAACACAATTTAATTGTGTTAGAATTTTCTTAGCAATATAAATAATAATAAAAAAACAAATATATATATATACATACAAAATTCCAAACTAACAAAATTAGTTACAATACTTAAAGCAATATTAGTTTCATGATTTTGGTATCCAAGTAACTTCAAAAAATGAAATAAATACAGGAAACTACTATAGCATTTTACCTGGTTGTTAGTCCGCCTTGTGATTTATTAAGTAAGTAGGACAACTCAAGAAGTCACAAGCCGGACTAACAACCAGGTAAAATACTATAGTAATGTCTTATATTTATTTCATTAAAGTAATACCTAATTTTGCAATGATTCACAAATAATCTAATGATCAAAGTATCTGCTTAGTCATTATTTTTATAGATAAATGATCTTTTAAAAGTATAGATTTTCATCGGGAGTTATTAATAACCTAAGAAAGTCACGCAAATGCACAATAAAAATAAAAAAAAAATTGGAAAACGGTTGACCCTAAAGGCCATCCATGTAACTTCCCGCTAAGTTTAATTACAACAAACACTAATTTTGGAAATTTTGAACTGCCATAACTTTTGAATGAATCAACCGATTTTTATGCGATTTGCGGCAATCGATGCAGTTTTTTAAGTCCATTGAAAGAATCAAAATTTTTCAGATGAAAAGTTTCGGAGAAATTGAGGAAAAACACTTTTTTTTATTATCTTTCGTTCACGATATCTCGCGAATAAATCAACCGATTTTTATGTGATTTGCGGCAATGGATGTAGTTTTTTGAGTCCATTGAAGGAATCGACAACAAACATTTTTCCGATGAAAAATTTCGGAGAAATTAATTGAGAAAAAACACTTTTTTTGATTTTCTTTCGTTCACGATATCTCACGAACGAACTAACCGATTTTGACCGGACTGGTAGAGATCGACGTCGCTTTTCAAGGTTAAAAGCTGATTAGATTTTTGAATTAATCGGTAAAGCCGTTTAAAAGTTATTAAAAAACCTGATTTAAAAAAAAATTTATTTCTTAATTTTTTCGAAATTTCTCAGAACCTACCGGTCCGAATTAGTTGAAATTTTCAGGAAATCTAAGTTTGATGGAACTCTTTAGAACGCCGTTTGGTAGGATCCAATCGGTTAAGCCGTTCAAAAGTTATAAACGGGTCACATACTTACATACACACACACCTGCATACAGACAGGGTGACACCCTCTCGGGAGTGGTCAGGGAAGATTCCTAGGACCTCAAAACGTCGAGATCTGATGAATACTCGATTTTCGAAAAACGGGGTGAAACCAATAACTTCCCGATTTTAGAAAATTTTCAATTTTCTTAGCGGGAAGTTAACAAAATTGTTAAAGATTAATAAGAGTTAGTTGTAATGCGTTTAATTTCATTAATTTGATTTTATAGATAGTCAAACTTTATATTATTTATATTTAAAAAAATATATTAAAACCTTGACACAATTAAATTTTAACATAAACTGATTTATGTCAAGAAGTTTTACCAACGTTACAATATACACATTCTAAACCCTCTTTGAGTAACACGTTTTTAAACTTTCTCTCTAATTCGATTGAGGTCTAAATTAACAAAATTGTCTCTTTCTTTAGGTAATTCATTAACTGGTTATCCTCAAGTGATATCAATATTTTTTTTGTATAAACGTACTTTATTTATAGATAAGATGTAAATAATTTTTGAAATAATTTCAATTATTATTTAATAGGCTAATAATGAATTATCGTTTTGGTTAAAAGCGAGATAAAGATTCGTCACCCCCTCCCTCCCCCACAATCAAAATATAAAACTTTTTCCAAAAAGCAACAAGAAGTATTGTTGATAAATTAACTGCAGAATTTAATTAAAAAGAAAAAAATATATTGCATACTAACTACATTACTGTCCCTTGAGACTATTAAAAAAATATTCTATAAGAATTAATAACAACTTAGAAATAACTAAGAAATATTTTTTATGCTTTAGTTGTTTTATAGTAAAATCGTTAAAAAATTATAATTACACAGTCTGTTGTAATATAGTTTATTAATATTTAACTATTGTAACTGCGTTTACAAAGACATTATAAATATTTACCCATTATATTATTATAAATTATATAAATTTACCCATAATAAATAATAGTCACGATAATTATAATGAAATATAAGAAACTTTACTCAACTTGAAAAACTATATAAAACTTATATTAAATCAAAAATATTGTTTATTGATTGTATTTTGAAAGTTATTATAGTATCATAATTAAGTTTATGGCGATTTCTAGGCCAGAGGTAAACATTTAAATTATATTGAAGTAAAGATACATTGAGTTTTAGAATTTACTGCTAAAGATACGATTGTACTTCGAGTTTAACTTTATTTAAATAACTATTGTTAACTTAGACGTGCGGCGGTTTTATTGCGAGCATGGTTGTGTTTGTAAATATTAAATTTGTGCCTATAATATTTGATATTTAAACTAATGGTCCAGTAATGTACGACAGAGAAATCATTGTATTTGGCGTACACATCACGAAACATTTTCACTAGTTACTATCTATATTTCAATCTAGTCTTTTCTTAAAATGTTAACTTTTTAAATTGTGTAGTCTATAATATTTGCTGCTTTAATATTTCAATTGCACATTAAATTAAAATAGGTTACAATTATGTATATAAACTCAACCAAGTATGACCGATTATATTGTTGCATGGTTAGTCTTATATTTATTTTGGAATTATTTTTAGAGGATAAATTCATCAATGTAAGAAAGAGATAAAACACTTCTTTGTATAATAAAATCTAAAAATATACCACTTAATTGTCACGTTACAATCTTAGGTACCATAGTATTTTCCCTAAATGCATGCTGGTGTATTTCTGTAACATACCGTTTGATAGTCAACAAAATCTACTTGGCGTTCATGGTAACCTTATGAAGCATAACGATTCTTGTAAAACATAGAGTACGATTTTCCATTAGTCTAGATGCCTTAATACGTTCTTACACATTAAACAAAGTTAAAAACACAAATCTATTAATTTAAGACAGAAATATTATATTTTACTTTAACTTGATGCGATAATTATTTAATTGTATTAGTTTTGAAAATGTATTATTTTCGATAAAGTGATGTTTTGTCAATAGTTACATTTTTAGATATGTCTGTTGGTACAAACAATCAATTCATCAATTCAAAACATCAGACATCAATAAAATTAATTTACAAAAACACAGACTGAAGACTAACACATTTTTAAATATCAAATTGTATTTAAAACAATTAATAGATGAAAATATGAAATAGTATTTTAGTTTATTATAGATTTCACAATTTGGTAGTAAAATATTATGTCAAGATACAACTATCATAATACCTATCATGATACCTATCATCTTACCAATAGGTACTTAAAAGTAATCGTTTCAAAATTGTTGCATTATTATTGTACTCAAGTTCAAAATATTTGAATAAAATAATTATTTTATATTGTTATAACTTTTAGATAAGACTAATTGTGGCCACAAATAAATATGTATCGTATATTTCAAAATAATATATAGGCTAATAATTAAATAATATAACATACAGGGTGTATCAGGAAGAAACGGAAAGAATTGCAGGACGTGTTCTACTGGTGAAAATAATGAAAAAAGTTCCTATAAACATAGGTCCGAAAACGCTTCGTTTTCCAGATATCCGCCATTTTGTTTTTTATACAAAATAATTCATATCTAGAGAACGGTTTGACTGATTGAGTTCAAACTTGGTATGAAGTTTAACCTGACAATGATATACCTCAAGAAAAATAAACGATTAAATCCAATCATGCGTTTCAAAATGGCGGCTGTTTGAAAATTACAAACCTAAATTACTCTAAAACCGTACATTTTAACGAAAAATGTCAAGACACCTTTTTTGTAGCCCTTTTGATTCCCTATCGGATGGTGTAACTGTCAAAACAATCGGATGAAGGATAACAGTTAAGTTATGTGTACTAATTGGTTTGTTCAACTTGGCATCCTATACAAACACAGTAAATACTACAATATTGTATGGACATTTGTTGTCATTACCTTTTAACTGAGCTATTATCCTTTATCCGATTGTTTTGACAGTTACACCATCCCATAGGGAATCAAAAGGGCTACAAAAAAGGTGTCTTGACATTTTTCGTTAAAATGTACGGTTTTGGAGTAATTTAGGTTTGAAATTTTCAAACAGCCGCCATTTTGAAACGCATGATTGGATTTAATTGTTTATTTTTGTTGAGGTATATCATTGTAAGGTTAAATTTCATACCAAGTTTGAACTCAATCAGTCAAACCTTTCTCTAGATATGAATTATTTTGTACAAAAAACAAAATGGCGGATATCTGGAAAACGAAGCGTTTTCGGACCTATGTTTATAGGAACTTTTTTCATTAATTTCACCAGTAGAACACGTCCTGAAATTCTTTCCTTTTCTTCCTGATACACCCTGTATATTTTAGTCTTAATTCAAACACATTGCCAAAAATATGAAAATTTAAAATAAATCTTTAGAGTTTTACTTGAAATGTGTTATTATGGTAATTATAAGTTGTCATTGTGTTGTTTATGATTACTTAAACGCTTTGTACTCCTATTGCAAAAGGTAAGAAATCAAATCCACAAGTACCATATTTTATTAATTAAAATACATATTATATACACGTCATTTTATATTTGTACAGTGAAAGTAAAATTGAGCGATATTAAATCGTTAACTTTAAGATATTTCAATATGTCATATATGTAAATATGTCCAACAATATCATACACCTAGATCACTCATAGCTGCAGATGGCATATGCACAGAACCCGTTGGGGTCAGCTGAACCTGCGAGTGTTCCAAGTACATTATTTTCTGTTCTGTTCTTTTAAACGTGTTGTTACAACGAGGTAAAGACATGTGCATTGTTACCGAGCCGTTTGGTGGTTGTGGCAGTGGATTTTGATCCTTCAAATTTGTCAAAGTGATATTTCTGGGTAGGGTCGACGGGACTTGAGGTTGTAAAAAACTAGAATGTAAGACATGATGGCACGGAAGTTTCTGCAGACTGTGTTGTGAAGCAGATTTCTTCAGCTGGGGCGATCCACCGGTTAATAATACGTCTCGTTCGATGTCCACAATAACGCTACCAGAAGGAAAGTGTTTAATTTCTTCGTAGCTCGACGAACGACTTTTAGAAATTTTGTCAACGTCTCTCGACTTTACTCGTTGTTGTCGGTAAACTTTAATAAATATCAGTATATTTAGCACAAGTAGTGAACAACCGATAGCGATAGTGACACTCAGCGCTGTAGAATACGCCGTGTATCCAACGACCTCAAAGTTCATAAACGGATCGGTCGTGTTGTGTACACCAACAGACAGTTCAGTATTGAGACAGTTTATTTTACTCGATTCGGAAGTTGTTATTGGAAAGATTATTTCTGCTACTGTCCCGTTTAACTCTTCTTTCTCAAATACTTTTGCAACCGAGTTGTCAAGTCTTATGTTTCCTTCAAAGATGTTTTCATTGTTGTAATTGTAAAACTGGTTGTGCCTGCTGTTGACATTGTGTATTCCGGTGCGATGGAGTTCTGGGACCAATCTAAGCCAAACTGCCATTTCATGAGCTCGGTAGTGGTTTTTTATTCTCGGCCGTTGACCTTAATAACAAGAAATCAATACAAAATCAGTTTATTGTAAAACCAATCAAGGAAAAATTACGTAAAGAGTATAGTGTTATAAAGGAAAAGAAAAACTGTAATTTATAAAACGTACTACTTTATTTATAGGTAACAGTATATCTATATTATTTATTCTATTAATAGTAGCTTTTTATAATTAGGTAATTGAAAAATTTTATTTTAAGTTTCGAAATATAAAAATTGTCTAACGCTTTCGAATTTATACTACCTAGTAGTTATTTATAGATTGTATGGTTGAAGTAATTACACTATTTATGATTACATTCGTATTAGGTATTATTACAGTAATGTAGTGGCTGATATGATTTACTGGACTAACTAATCACAAAATCTGGCACAGTATAGAATACTTATTATAGGCTTTGCAAGCTTTATTGCCGGCTCATTAAATTTAACTCATGGTTGCTGATTGTAATTAAATTGTGATTAATGAGAAAGTGTTTGCATAATACGCATTCAAACGTTTTGTGCAATGCTATTTAGCATAACATATTCAGAATTTGTTTGTTATTTATTTCACATTGTTTAGTAACTTTACTATTTGCTGAACTAATTATATCAGTTTATCAGTTTTATAATGTTCTGAAGATAGTTATAGAAGAAGAAATATAAATTTCGCTAAATATAAAAATTACATTATTAGCAAATTTCTGTAATCAAAGATGAGCTGTAGCAGGAAGACCTAAGTTCGGAAGATAATGAGAACCAATCATGTTCACCACCATTTTGGGAGTCATTGAAATGTATGTAAAAATATGTTCATATGTGTTCACACTCTAACGATTACAATTTAAATAGAATTTGGTTGAAATTAAGTACACCCTTTCGAAGTCACTTCGACGAGTTCGTTAGTCAAAAAAATTCAACAAACGGAAGTATTTGTTTTAGATTTTTTGTACTAGAACCGAATTTTTTGGGGGGTTTGTCTAAAACAAATCGTATTAAAGATTGGTATTCGTATTTAGTTTTTTTTACACGGCAATATAGGCCGTTTGGTTCCCCTAAAATCGGTCAAAACATAAAATACCATAAAAGTATAAAAAATGCGAAGCCACTGCGAGCGTAGCCAATCAAATTACAACTCAAGTTCGAAAGGTGAAGATGAACACTCGCAAAACGCAGACCTTTATCCGAGGCCGCAAGGTCGAGGTGAAAGGGGGTGTTTCCGCTGCGAGCGAATCGAAGCAGAGTACGAGCCGGGACTGGAGGCGCAGGTGCAAACAAACTCTACTAATATATTTTGTTCACGGAGGCAGCTTTTCAGGACCTTCATGAGTAGACCAAACTCCCAAACAGTTGGTTGAAACCCTAAATCATGTAAACTTAGGCTGGAACCACACTGCGCCAAACAATTTGTTTGAAGCAAACCGAAACAAAATGTTTCAATTTGACTGAAACATTCCCAATCCACATTGAAACAAACAGTTCACTCAATGTTCCCAGGCATTTGCTTGTAGATACGTCTCTCTCTTTTTTATAGTGTCAAAAGTGTATGATATCAAATAGTATGATATTACCGTTATGACCGACGACGTGTTTTGGGTGCATCCGTACAACAAAAGAAGAAGTTATAATGATAGCCTACTATTAAATCATTGTTATTTGAACTGAGACTTTATGAAGATAAGTTTTATAATTATAGTCCGAATATTGATTTAATAAATAAATGCTGTTACCTACTGTATTACAATATTCTATTTTACTGCCGTAGTACGACGGCCGTTTCGGCTATTAGTAAAACACGTAATTTATCAAGAAGCCTGCTATTACATTTTTAATTACCAACATATTTTGTGAATTATTATTTAAATGAAATCGTAAAATTTACTACGGCTTTCTAACATTACGGCCTAGAAAGTAATTTTAAGTCTAGGCCTAACCTAAAATTATTGTATGTAGCCTATGTTGCCGTTAAGACAGGTAAAATAAATTAAACATTCACACAATAATTTTAGGTTAGGCCTAGACTGATGAAAACCTACAATGAATAGAAATTTAACTGCACGTGTTTACCATCTTAGCTTTGATGTTATTATTAATTCTACACATTATAATAACATTAAACGCATGGAAACAGTAAATATTTGTATAAAAAACAAACTAATAATAAACGGCAATTGAACGATTACAATTTAACTTTAACTTTAGTTTCGCCTTGTAAAACAAATAATAAATAATAATTATGTATATAAAATACTGTTAAATACAGGCTAGAATAGAAGAAGAACGAATGATGTTTACATTCTTTCAATAGTAAAATGTTTGATTCAAACCGGGGTTCTTCAAACACTATCAGACGTGACTGGTTACGACTGAAGCAAACAATACGTTTGACTGTGCCAGTGTGATCGCGTTTCCTCTACTACCGTGCTAATTCCGTTCCCCTGGTTTGCTTCAAACAGCCTGAGTCAGTTTGAAACCGACTCTGGCTGTTTTGTTCGATGCAGTGTGGTTCCAGCCTTACTTTTGGAAATTCGCTCTATTCACGTCAGTGGTTCAGCTGCGTGATCGGATTATTTTAAATATAATATTCTTTTAATCTATCGATGTTTGTAAGTCTGCTTTCGTTCTTGTTACGGATAAAACGAAAATTTAATTAATTGACTTGTCAATATACTTTTTGTAACAGAAATTACTTTCTTACGAACAAATTCTTTAAAAGTAATATTAAGTTTCAAAGAGAGAATCGTTTTTACACGACTCAGCTGATGGAAGACTTTAAGTGTTAGTTTTAAAAGTGAGGCTATAAATTGGTAGTTTGTAGCTACTATAGCAACGTATAGAAAATAATGTAACACTGGCCAAATGTTGACCATGTAGAACCTATTTTCGCTTACTAAATACTATTTAAACCTTAAGTCTCAAATAATTACGTAAATTATTATCAATTTAAATGCACCTTTTCATTATTAATATATTCAACAGTACAATAATATACAAAAAATGTATTAATACTTATTATATAAAGATGTAAATCCATGCAGAAAAATTCTTAGCGACAAATTATTGTAATAATTATGTTATGTAATATTTTATCTACTTAAGGTAGTAATAAATTGTAAGAGCTCTGGTATGTTTAACTTTTTGTATCTAAAACAATTTAAACCAACAATCGAAATAGTAAGGAGCGCAGGTCATACCAGCTACTTTATAATGTACAATGTTGATAGGTTATGAACACCTATTATCTGTGTCTAAATTATAGATACTTTTATAAGTTAAATAAAATGGTATAGCTATAAAAATTCCATTATGATGCATAAATGCCCATTACATTTTAATGATTATACTAAATCAAATTTTAATTATTTATTTAGTCAATGCTCTTCCATCGTGTATTAATACAAACATGTAATTATATCTTAAAAATTTTAGTTGAGAAACTATGGAATAAACTTACTAATTTCTAAATATTTTTGATGGCTACTGTCGTACTCTTCCCAAAGAAACGACCTGTATTTGTTTCTTTCTTTTGATATTGGTAAAATACTTTCTGTTTTTTCAAAGTTGTTTGGGTTCCTAGAATAGATAACACGGGCAAGATTACTATTGGACAACATATATGTTAAATTATAAGTGAAAAAAACATCGGCCAAGACCGGGATTCGAACCCAGGACCTTAAAAATTCAATGGTAAAGCTCTACCAGCAGAGCCATCTAGATCACACAAGAACTTTATGAATTTTATCTCACTTGTACGGTTTACTGCATTAAAACAAATACTAAAACCCTCTTATATAAGACATTTAAAACAATCTTAATTCTTTTTGCAGCTTACAGTGGTGTGATAAGGGTCGCTCAGTTGGTAGAGAGTCACCACGGAATGGTAAAGGTCCTGGGTTCGAATCAAGTCTTTGTTCATGTGTTTTCACTTGTAATTTAATTAAACTAACCCTTGCTGGGGAAGTGTGTACACAGAAAAATTATTTAAAAAAGCAAATAATAACATATGCGTATTTAAAAATTTCTTTAAAATGTCCAGGTACTCAAAAAGAACCAAAGAATCACAAATTCAAAATAAATTTTAAAAAACCTACTTAGTTTATTATTTTTGCTTTTATTTTTTATTTTTACTTAAGCGAATTCTGTTTATTGATTTTAATTTAATAAGTTTGAAAGCTTATATATAACTTTAACCACTCTTACATCTGTCAATTATAAAATCAGGTGGTTTTAACGTTTTATGGAGTTAATTAACAAAAAATACCATGCTAATTAAAAAACGTAAAAATAAAGTAACAAAGTATAAATGAGAAAATGTACCACTGATAAAAAATATGTCAGAATATAACCCGTGAAATAACTAGTTTATTGATGTTATTATCAAATTATTTGTGAAGTTATGTAATAATAATAAATTGTTGTTTTTAACCACGTCACTTGTTTATTGTTGTTAGCATTAAAGTCAGAAATTAAAGAAAAACTAAACTTCTAGATATGTTATGTGAAAAAATGAAGGAAATTTGTAAAAAGCAAAATGCGTTTTAAAATGTGTAATAACTACAGTTTAAGGTATATACTGTTTTCCTTTAGCACTTGAAGTTGGTAAATACAATACATTTTAATATTGTCATTGTTTTTGACAAGTGAAATTTTACTCATTATTTAGTTGCAATTAGGCCTAACAATGTTTTAGAATATTATTTCAAATTGAACGTTTATAACCAAAACTTATAAACAAATTGTATGAATTATTAACCCCATTTAAAATAACAATATATATAAACAACTGGTAGTAGTTATATTGACTATTTTATTGTCATAAAATGAATGTATAACGAAAATAATGATTACGTAAAAGTAGTAACATAAAACTGATTTACGTAATACTATCGTATTTAATGTATATTATATACTCGTCATTTGTTTAAATGGTTTGATTTAAATTAATAAAATCAATTATCTTAAATAAATTGTGAAACACCAAGTTTAAACCTGAATTCAATAAAATTTTAAAAAAGTTGTCATTATCAAAAGTGTTTATTTACTGCAAATTCCTTCTTAAAATTTAACTTTAAAGTGTTCATAATTTGAAGCAATATACTAAAGTAAAATTCTAATTTAACACACTATTTGCCACATATTTGTAAGTTTTTTTAAAGGAAATATTATTTCAATACAGTTAAAACTTGTAGATAATACATTGAACAAACTTACTAACATTACAATTAATGGAATAGCATATTCACTTCTGTAATAAGTCAAAATTGATAATTACCCAGTTCTTGCAAAATTTCTCAAGTAAAGCATAATGGATTCCGACAGCGTTAAGTCGTACTTTGTAAGGTTTGTTTGAAATGGTCGCATCGAATCTTCCAAAGGTGCCCCAAATATGTAAGCCAGCAATTCGTTCTGATTTCCTAAATTCCCCTGCAAAAAAAGGTTTTCAATGGTTTTGTAAAGACATTTCCTTACTGAACAATGCACAGACAATAAAATGAGTATAATGCACATGGTAACAAATTGTTAGATAAACATTATATATTGTAGTTCTGTACTAAAATCTTTACTGATTGTACAGTACTTTTATTTTATTTCAATAAGTAAATTACACTTTGTGCATATTGTATGACCATACAGTCACACATATATGCAATAAATGTAAACCAAATATAAAGTATATTTTAAACAGGGACTGTTGTAGACCGTTGCAAACTGGGAATGGATATAATACAATACATATAGACCCCGGCTGTATAGTATAATAAATGTGGCCAGTGGTCACTGCTTAATAGATAAATATATATATTATTGTGTTCCCATTGCTAAATAATACCGATTGTATTTTTATTTCAATAATGGAGCGTTCGCAACGTTTATTTTTCTCTACGAAAGTATTTTATATTGGCGACTCTAATGATTCCATTAAAAAAGTGTTTGGTTTTCGTATTAACTGCAAACTGGCATAAAAGCATACCAGATAAACTATACCAAATGGTATGCTTTTTTTGTTCCGTCTTATCGGACTTCAAATAGTTTTTCAATATAGATTATGACAGTTTACATTCTAAGCTCAATTATTTATGTAACTATTATTAGCAGTAAAACTTTTATTGGTATATATTAGACTAGCTGACCCGTACGGCGTTGCCCGTGGTGGTTGGTATTTTCAGTATTTTTAACGTAATTGTATTCTTTTTAAGTGTTCAGTCAGTCAGTGGTATTTGGCTTTTGTATATATAGATCTTAAATAATAAAAGCACATTGTCATAATAATAAAAGATCTGAAATTATGATTTTAGTAACTTTGATCCCCCCAAACCCCTCCTAAAATTTCGAATTTTTTCAAACCCTTTCTTAGTGAGCACCTATGGCCCTAGAGGAAGCTACATACCAAATTTCATTCCAATCCGTTCGGTAGTTTTGAAGAAGTCATTTTTTAATAACTTTGATCCCCCCAAACCCAACCCTAAAATTTCGAATTTTTTCAAACCCTTTCTTTGTGAGCACCTATGACCCTAGAGGAAGCTACATACCAAATTTCATTCAAATCCGTTCGGTAGTTTTAAAGAAGTCATTTTTTTAATAACTTTGATCCCCCCCACCCCCCCCCCCCCC
>JAGFPH010003339.1:0-21122 GCA_018207615.1 Philaenus spumarius | reverse complement strand
TTTGACCCCCCTCCCCAAACCACCCTGAAATTTCGAATTTCTTTTAATCCTTTCTTAGCGAGGGTTTAAATTAGCTGGGGGTCGTAGAAAAGATATTTGAATGACTTTGTAACATCCGCGTTAATTTAGGATGTAACAAACTGGTTCAAATAGAGTTTGTAATTTTAAATGTATAGGCCTAATTAGTATAAGATATATATTGTTTAGTAATTAAATACCTATACAATATACAGTATATATAAACATAAAGCTACTAATGTGATATTTTAATGGCATTTAGTTTAATTCAGATGGTTTGCTTAGTTTTCAATAAAATATGTTTAAACTCGTGTATGTTTATGGTTATGCATGGTGTCAAATAATTTGTTTGTTATTATTATTATTGATAGCGAAAATATGTTTTGAAAAGTATTAAAAACTTCATAGTTATGATATATTTTATATAAACAATAATTTAAGCTGTATATCTCTAAGTAGGCCTATATAGATATTTAATAACCAATGTTTGAGTTGAATTATAATTCTGTAAGCATTTTTATTTGTGTTTGTTTATAGTTTTTCAATCTAACCTTAAAAAGCTGTTGGTTTTGAAGAGTATTAAAGAGATTATAAATTTGCTATAATTTATAGGAGTTATAAAGTAAGTAATGTTGCTATGGTAATACATGTAAACAAACATAAGCTTTTTATACGAACAGCTGTTTTTGTGAGCTATGGTTTTGAGTTCATACAATAAATGCTGTTCAGTTTCTTCCCAATTTAAAACTTTTTCGGGAAACTTTTCAAACTTTTCTTTACGTATAAACCTTCTATGAACTACTACAAACATTTTAAGACCAAAAATAGCCAAATCGGTCCAGCCGTTCTCGAGTTTTAGCGAGACTAACGGACAGAAATTCATTTTTATATAATATAGATAGATAGATTAAAAAAAAAACAAGTTCACTATATATTTAATGTTATTAGAGTAATAAACATGTTTTTCTCAATGCAGTGTTTTTCTGTTAATTCAATCTGTAAACTTTTTAAATTAAAATTTAAGTCATTATTATTGTTAAATACTTTTGTTGATAGAATGTTAACAAAAGTATACTTTATATCAATCATATTGGGGATTTTTTATTCACAAAATAAATGAATTTATCAATCTACATTTATAAAATGTTGCTATTAGCTACTTTTTCGTTACGACCCTAAACTTAAACTTTAATTTGTAAGATCTTTGGGATTTTACAAAAGATACGCTGTAACTTCGTTTAAGCTCTAGATAATAAAACGTAATTGGTCTCTGAAAACCTCTTGTTGCAGGAAGATCCCTTCATGATGCTCGATGTATTTTCTCTTCTTAATTACAAAATTAGTCTCGAAGTGCTTATAGAGGTTTATCTGAACTAAAATGGTTCTTAAAAGCAGCTCGTTAACCTAAACGTTATTATAATTGCTAACAAATTAGATTTAAATGAATCTAAAATATATAGTAATTTTATTTGTAATCTTAACATGATTATATTTATATATTTCCTGAAAATATAAGACCTTAAAAAAGCTATAAAATTTCAGAAACATTGATTAACCATTTATGATTATTATATTGTTTTTTGCACATTTTGATTACACTTCATTGTCCTCAAAGAATAGCCTTCTACATCCATTGACAAACAAAAGGCAACAAAATTTACACGACATTAATATTGTAATTATTAATTTTTAAATCACAATTCAAGTGAATACTACCATTCCCAGTAATTATATATTTTTTTTTTAATATAGAAAATTTGGCCCGTGAATAAAATCTTACAATATAATTTGACCATGATGTGAGAGGACATATTTATTAAATACACACCACATATATTTATAATATAATGTGTCTCTACAATCTGTCAATCCTTATATATTATACTTACTTAATTATTGTATTGTTATTTAATTTATCAATAAGTAACAAAGCAAAATTAGTAATTTTTAAAATGTAGATCACGTAGATCAGATCCAATTAAATATAAGATAAAAAAAATAAAAAAACAATTTTTATCACTATCTAATACATAACGTTCTACAATCATCGTTGTATTTACAAAATTACCCCTTATGTATTGTAATTCAGATAACTAGTCTGTTAATGTGGATTGAAAATAATTTGAAATACTAACATTTGTAAAACTATACTTCTTTGAAAATTAATATTATTATTAGTGTTAAATTTTTTTTTAAATGAATGTATACATAACAAATAATAATAAAACATATCTTATTCATTGCATTTGATTGACTTAAATTAAGATATAATTTAAACCAGTTTCAAATAATACAATTGTTTATGGCACAATAACACTAATACCTCCAATAAAATATGGACAGATGCGAGACACAATATATTGGATTCAACTTGTTTTACGGCAAACTTGTTTGTCAGGGTGGATTGACATACAGCTCCCACAGGGTTCAAAGTACTAAACTGGTTTCAAAACAATGTCTCTGGAGATAATGGAAACAAATTTAATTAAATCCGTGGTCAATGTAACTTATCCTGTTCACAAATAGCTTAACGATATACTGTTTAGTAATAAACATTTATATAATTATTTTGTATCTAAATAAACACTTAAAATATTTTTGTTTGTTTTACTATTCAAAATTAAATTATAATGACTTCCTGTTTTGACAGTTATTTAAAATATTAGTTTTTATAGAGACAGTTCCAAAACCTTATTACACAATCACAAAAATACTTTGTAAGTTAATTAAAATGATTTCTAAAATCTGTTTTTATTTTAACTTATAGAGTAGATTTTAGTTTTTTTTTTTTTTTTTTTTTTTTTTTTTGCTACACTAAGGTTTTCTGTGCGCTTAGTTTTCTAATATGAAAAAAAAATTAATTTTGTTAATAATTAAATAATGTTTCGAATATTAAACTTTTCTAATATTTGTTTTCATTACTTGAATTTTTGAATTATTTGAATTTATTATTAGCAATTTTTCTTTTTTTTTAAACTGATACATGCATTTTCAACGAAACACAGTGTTATTCGTGTTATTTTCATCTTTAAATACTTAGAATTTTAATATAAACTTATATTTTATAACTATCAAATTAATGTTTTAGTTTAATCTCAATGATTCAACAATACAACATCGAGATGGTATGTACTTGTTTGTGTTCGGTATAAGGAATAAAGAATGAATTGAAATAATTAGCCTATATAGAAATTATATTAATGTTCATTATATGAATTTTAGCTATTGAATTTTATATGCTATGCATAACGAAATCTTGCGTAATAGCACAAGAAATAATTCGTTCTAAGCTTATATTGTTTAAATGTTTCCGTTCGAATTTAAATTAAAGACAAATCTAATAAATTACAAAGAAATTTTAAAGTTATAGTTTTTAAGAAAATTTTATGAATAATATCGCAATTGTACTTGATAATTATATACGACTATTAATAACCACTGTTGTGGAATTTATAGGTCACGCAACAATCTCTCGCCTTTACTAGTAATGGTTTGACCTAGATTTGTGGGATGCAAATTAATATAAACCATTTATTATAACATGAGTTTCGGTTTAGAATTTTTATAATCAGTGAAACTGTATGCAAAATGTATCTAAAACAATATCTATAAAATTAGTTATATATAATTTACAATTAAAATTAAAGCTATTTAACTGTCTTTTATTATTTGGCCTCTAATTTTGTAATATATTTTCTTTAAACTTTTCATTACAGCCAATTTTATTTTATTTCTAAACAAAATTATTCTTCAAACGCAGATTTTTTTTAACTTTAGAATAATCTTGGCACTTAGCATGATAATTTAGACATAAAAAAAGGTAAATTAATACTTTCTTTTGTAAAACAAACTAAAATAATAATATACAATAATGACTGCTTAATCATAACCAGTGTTCTAAATATATGCTATTTTAAAACTTGAACACTATTACAAGTATAAGTTTTTTTCTGATATTTACATTAATACTAAATTACGATATTGTACTGAAAGAGCAATGTTACCAATCAGATATAGAATATATTTATGCAGTGACTGGTTACTACAATATATTTCAAAGCTATTAAAGTAATTTGTAAATAATTTCTTTATTGCGTTTAAAAGTAATATTATAAAAGTCATTTGTGACGTCTAAATTTCAATTATATGAATTGTTTAAAGTTAAAATATAAAAAGTTATTATTATTTTTTTAAAAAACATCAGATTCGTAATACACAATAATACAAACAATACAGTTAAAATATAATATTCCCTCATAATACAATGGATTAAAAAAAACTTAAAACTTTATAATGATAAATTGTTTACAAATTAATAAATACAACAAATATAAAATTTATGTTTTAAATGAAATGTCTCAATTAAAGAACATACTAGTCTGGAGGCGTATATTTGTTCGATGTTAAAAATAAACCTATAAAGGAACAAAAGAAGCAAACATTTATTTGTTTGAATTATTCTCCTTTTATAAAACATGAGAACTGGGCAGGGCTATTAATAAAATATATGAAACTTTAAGTTGTGTTTAAACAAATTTTGTATTTCACACCCTCATAAAAACCTTAACTGAACTCCGATACTTTATATGTTAAAAATTTAATGTATTGAAAGCCCTGTATCTATAATGATTAAATGTATATATTCTTATACAATTGTATGAATGTTTATTTTGTATCATAAATATATATTACGCAAACCAATATGTATGCTATAATTATATTGTTCACAATATAGAATTAATATTTTAATGTTTTTGATCAAATTTAAAGTAAAGTTGTTTGTATTGATTTTAGTTAATTCAAAATAATGAATATAATACTGACACTGGAATTAAAATGCATTACTACAGATAAAATAATAAAAAATACGTTAAAATAGTGAAAGAGATATTTAAAAAAAACATTAAACTAAATGTTTCAATCGTTGCCGTTCTGGTAAATAATATAATCATACTTACATAATAATTTACTTATATATTAATTTACTTACATAAATGTGTGAATGTGTGAAATGGAAAAGTGTAATGTACTCTTGCAGATCGTAACTTAAGAAATCACATAATATCCACCTCTGCCTTTAACTCAAAATTAGTTCGTTTCTAAATCCAAACTATTTCCATCACAACCATAATATAGTCCGACAATTGAATTGTTTTATATCTAGAGTTTTTAACACACATATTGTTTTACTGATAAAAATATATTCTTGTATTAATTCACTACATAATGAGTAAATGTAACGATACTGTTATGTAATGAGGAAGCACAGATATACGTGGCGTATTCCTTCGACCGTAACACCAGACTGACTATCGGCTAACAATTACAGACTTGCGCAGTGACTACCCCTAACACTGGCTGTTTATGAGAAGTGGGTTTAGTGAATATTGTCGGCAGCAACTCCGACATTGTTCAGTAACTTTCAATTATTGTCTTACTTCCAAATACATGCATTACTTATTTTTTCAAAAGTGTTTACGATTAGTTTTATTTGATAAATTTGTTCGTACATTTTTATTTATTAAATTAAAGGCTCAAATTCTAGTTTATAATAATTATGAAACTCCATTTATGCAAAACTTTTTTTAACATTGTTTACTACTATAAATACTATGTTTACAATGTAGGTACCTGTTAAATTTAAATTATGTGTTATTTAAAGAAAACTCTAGTTGACTGTATATTTACAATTTAATTACTTTAAGAAAAAACACTGTTAATATATAACAAACCCATATGATGCCATTCAGTTTATTTAAAATGTTAAGCAGTCAGTAAACTTATTTAGTTACATAATTATTATACTTGTTATTTACTTTTATTTGTAAACGTAAAAACAATAAGTCAGAACACGTGTAAATGTGTTTAGATATACACATAACAGCTCAGTTATCTCTATTTAGTACATGCATTTGTTTTAAAATGTTAATATTTTTTTTAAATTAAATAATTTTTCTCCAACCTCAATGTATATAGAAGAAACTAAATATTTGCACGTAAATAATTAAAGGGTCGTCTCTAGCTGTCGGCCATGATGGCTGACACTCCATAACACCAATGTTAAATTAAATCCAAATTTTTCCTTTATTTTTTATCGGATAATTATGAACGATATGTCATTTTAAAGCTATGTCCAATATGCATGCAAATGGATTTTTCAAAAATAAGAAAAACATTTTCTTTAATATTTATTAACAATTTAAAATATTGTTTTTTAATATTTTTTATGTTTTCACTATTAATTATAGTGAAAAACTACCAAGCCATTCGCATGAAGAATTTGGGAGTTTGGTATTTAAAAAAAATGCTATTTGAACAATTGCGGGTTTTAAATGAATTTAGGCTGAGCAATGTTCGTGTAACCTACCGCCGCTATAGGGTGATTTTAAAATGTTTTTTTCGTTGTAACTATTAATTATAGCGAAAAATTACCCAGCCATTCGAATGAAGCATTTTGTCTCCAAGTGTTTGGTATTTAAAAAAAAACGCTATTTGAACAATTGCGGGTTTAAATGGATGTAGGATGAGCAATGTCCCAGTAACCTACTGCCTCTACGCTGATGTCGCAGGTTGCTTTCTGTTTTACTGGAGCCGACCCTTTTAATATAATATTATTTAAATAAAATAAATATACTTACATAAAATTTATTGAATTCATCCCTGATTTAAATTTTGGTGGTTACATTATCACCATTATGTAAAAAAAAAAAAAACAAAACAAACAAACAAACAAACAAACAAAACACGACAGGTACCTGTGGTGAATCTAATAACTTAAGGGAAGAGGTTTTGTCGTTAACACTTCGACTGCCAATAATGTTTTTTGTTAAATCCTTGATCAGAGTTAAATTGTTTCTAAAAACGTGGCCTGCACTAGTATGCTGTGTATCACTTTGATGCACAATAGGTTTCTCTACAGGCGATGTGTATTTTATTAATACCATAAGTTTTGAGGCCTGTGTATAGTTTGTATGCACAATATATATTATGTATCATGTGTTGCCATTTAGCCATGGCCTGTAGGATTGTAGGCCTACACATATTATTATTTAGTACGATATGGCCTTTACACAAAATTCTCTCTATGTATCAAAGTTATACGCATGGTAGTGAAAGTTTTAATAAAAATAAAAAATAATGAAAACTTGTAAAATGGTGCACATTATTATATTAACTATCATAGTAAAAATACAGAAACATATTATTTATGACATTTGTTTCTCAATTGTTCTTAATTTAGGTAAAACTTGTATATAGTTAAAATATTTGAGTAGCAAGTTAATTTGGTCAGTAATATAACCATATTTTTTTTTAAATAAGTAACTGTAACGAAACGGTAGAACTCGTATGGGATCAAACTCACTGAAATCGCTTTTGTCTTTGGTTTTATTAGATAACTAGTGATCTTGACTTGTGATAGAGTAACTAGATAAAATTAAAACGTGAAGACAAAATTTCACAACAAATACGTTTACTAACTTCAAGCGCGGTTCAACGACAGTTTCGCCATCCTCAGTGTTGCTTGGGCTACAGTAATCAAACTATTACTCACTCATAACTTAACTCATAACTCAAACTATAACTCACTAAAACTCAGTTATAGTTTGATTACTGTAGCCTGTGCAACAGTGAGGATGGCGACATTGTCGTTGAAACGCGGTTAAAGTTAGTAAACGTATTTGTTGTCAGATTTGTGTTCGGGTTTTAATTGATTGGTTTTATTAATTTCTTCTTCTTTTTAAACATAAATAACTATTACCACAGTGCATTAAAAATCGTCTCATATAAATGTTTATGAACAAGGCATCTGTAAATTTAACATGATATAAGTACTTTCATTTGTACAACATTAAATCGTTATATTAAATATATGTATGCAATTTATACAAATTAAATTAACAAAAGTTCCGACACTTTTTGAAAAAACTGTATATTAACAGAACTGTGGGAATTTGTAAAATATAATTTTCGGAACTTTGTTGCTGTTTATGTTATCAAACCGGTTGCTTACGTTTTGGACTCACAGTGTAAAAACAACAAGCAGATTTAAAATCTTTGTCTGAAATTATGTGACTAAAATATATATATATATATATATATATATATATTTTTATTTCATAGAGTAAGTACTAAGTTAACTTACTACTGTTCAATTTATTAATAGTAAATGTACTTATTTTATACAGTTGTTGCTTTAAAATCACAGGAGTTGGATTAATGGCAAAGTCAAATTTGTTCCATGTTTTTAGGTATGTAACCTAATTTGTTACAACAAATTAACTGAACTGCAACTTTCCTGACGTTTAACTTTTAACACCTGATATAAATATATAATATGCATCTACCAATAACAGGCAATGAAATAGTTTACTTAGATCAGCATATGCTATAAAACTACTATGAAACAATCATGTCACGTGTGGTTGAAATATAACATTCCCTCCGCGAGTTGAATCTACAATTACGGCTAAAGACAATTGTGTTTCTACTTTAATGAATAATTCAAGCCCACTCGACGGTTTTATCGTACAGGGTTGTAATTACATGGCTGTCACTAAATTACTTTGTACAGTTTTTTGATAACTAATAAACAGACTCAAAAACATACTTTGATCTTAATCGCTGAATAATATTAGGTTTAATACAATGAAAATCTAATTATCCTTGACTTTCACATAAATGCCTCATTAAAACGAGTAAAAAATACAACTTGTTCACATTAACGTAAGAAATAATTAATGTAACGACTTAAAACGATTATTTGAAGAATAAAAAACTTATCTGTTTTTTTTTTTATTTTTTATAATGAATAAACAATAGTTAACACTTATAATGTGTTGTTTTTTGTTTTAACGTATTGTAATTTGATAAGCAACAGTGCTCACTGAAAATTATTTATGTTAAACAACTAAGCATGCTATTTGGAACCACTCAAGCTATTATATTTCGATAGAGATGGATAATTGACATATTAATTTCATATTAAGTAGGTAAATAAAAATATAAGATATGTTAATTTCAGTATTTGTTTTAACAATATCATTCTATGCTACTAAATATTGTACATTTCTATTGAAATAAATTGTAATGTGAACTTACATAATTCTTATATTAAACCCCCAAATGATATCGTATTAATATATTACCATACAAGTCATATTTAAATAAAAATGTAAATACTAAATATCAAAATGAATAGAATGAATAAAGTAAAATAGCTTTTTAAGTAATATCAAACAAAAGTTTTAGGTGACATATTTATGTATTCGTATTTTTAATGAGATTTAATGCAAGCAATGTACTTTACTACAAAGCTACACATTACTAAAGCTAAACTACTAGTATGATTTTAGTAAATTATTTGTTTAGTTGGTGACAATTTTGTTTTGTATATTTTATAAGATTTAATAAATGTGCGTAGTGGCTAACTTTCTTTCAGTAAAATTAATAGAAATAAACATAGGTTTTATACAAAGGACGGTTGGTAAATTAAATAAATATGCATTATAGTACCTTTATCTTATACATATTGTTAGTGGATTTAATTATTTTGTTTATTCAACACAATTAATTTATAATCGATAGTTTCTCTAAAAGCAGTTTATAAAAGATAGAATTAAAAATTAATAATATACTTTTTCAAACCTACAAAATAGAAATTACTTACACAATGTTCAATTTAAATTTAAAAAAAACTTATAACTTATAAAGGTTATAATGGCTAGTAAACACATAGTTTAATATAAAAATAAATTTTATCTAAGGGCCTTAACTACGATAATTTTCAGTCTGAATTAATAAAGTAAATATCTTTGTACTTGTGTTGCTTAAATAAAAGCAATACAATAATTATAATTACATGAACTTATCAATGTGTTTACTATTGTAATTGTGCATTAAAGAGATACATACATTAAAATAGTATTAGTTTTATAACCTTCTCAAATAAAATTGTGTAAACTTATATATTAAGGTAAGGACAATGTAGAATAATGTTTAGATACAAATTTAATGAAATTCATATAAAAAAGAAAAAGGCATCATAAGAATGTTTGTATCACCTGTAATTTGTTTGTATCTTAACATTAAGTTATTAGGATAGAACATTTTGGTTAAGTACAATTAGTTATTGTATTTTTTAGAAACGACTATTTACAAATCTAAATGTTTGTTATTTTATTTTCTACCTTCACCAAAAGCTGATATTTAATTCATAAATAAACTTGCATCTGTATTGATTTGAACAAATAAACCGTTCATGAAAACGCCTTCTACAACTCATCGTAAGTTGAATATTTTATTCGAATTATGGTTATTAATGTATTTGATTATTAAATAATTTGTGAACTTTTGTCTCTTAATTTATGCTGTGAAACAAACAAGGAAGTAATGTTGAAATACACGTTTCCTGCAAGCTTTGCATACACAATTAGTTTATATATGCAATAATGTTTAACTTTCAATGAATAATGTATACCAACCTGAGAGTTTTAGCACTCACAGCTGTAATTGCGTGGCTGACACTAAATTAACTTTATACGCATCAACAGTTTCAATAAACTATAATCAAGTTCATAAATTATTTAATATCGATTAAACAAAATAACATTCACTGTTAATATCGAATATTAATTACTTACTAATATCTTACTATAACCTTTAATATATTACACATATATTTCTGCCTTGTAACTTCTCTCTTCGTATTCGTACTACTGATGGAGAATGGCCACTCAGTATATTTAACGTGATTTATACTAATGAATCGTAGTTTTTCAATTCCAGGGGCCAAATAAGATACTTTAAACCGTAATATTTGTATATTAAGGGACTAGGTTGTTAGTTAGTGCAATAATTTCATTGGTGTGGGAAGCAGTCATAAAATCTATTTTAAATAAATAATTAAATCTATATAATAAAAATGAATTGCTGTTCCTTTGTAAGAGCATCACTTGAGAACGGCTGGACCAATTTGGCTATTTTTTGTTTTAAAATGCTGGTAATAGTTCAAACTAGGTTTGTATATAAAAACAAATTTGAAAAGTTTCCCGAAGAATTTTTAAATTCGGGATAATTAAACAGTCTCTTTTGTATTGACTCAAGACCATAGCGCACAAAAACAGCTGTTCTAATACAATACTTAGTAACACATGTTTGTTTACATTCATTACCATAGTAACTTTAATCAGTATTTATAATCAGTTTATTACTCTTCAAAACCAACAGTTTTTTAGGTTATTGACCAACTTAAAACAAAACAAAAATCATCTAAAAACACTTAGTATATTTAAATTTTATTCAAACATTGGTTGTTACATAATATATATAAAACAGCTGCGTCGGATCAAAAACTGAACATAATTTTAGGTTAGGCCTACAATAAACCAAAACACGTTTGTTTGCAACCAATTGGGCTAATTTGGAATCAGGTTTTTATACAACTATCAATTTTTTTAAGATTAGGTAAAAGCAAGCAAAAGGTTTACTGTATTATCTATAAAGGTTTACAAACTATAAATCTAAATTTGTGTAGTACATTCTTAAGTGGAATAAAAACCATAGCTTTACTACCCTTTAAATTAATTCAAGCAATAGTGAAGCATTGCTGGGTCCACTAGTATTATTTCTTTGATAATGAATTACATGTTACTAATGGTTATATTTATTATTACTTAAATTAAAATTTAACATTGCATTTACATTAAGACTATTGTTTCAAATAATAAAAAAAATATGACAAATGTAAGTTAAACTGTTCAATTGTATATTACAACTACATAATTAAATACCGGTATCAATACTGAAATTTTACTTTTCTTTTACTAACCTTCAAAAACAGTCGCTTATTGCTCAGACACGTCAAGTGTTGAAGACTAGAACATTTTCAAATTACACAACAAGTAGTTCACATTTGAAAATTACGTAAAACACTTTAAAAAAACATTCACCATTCCTGTGGCGTTATAGTACGTAGTATGTTATGGTTAAATAGCATCCTTCTGATCCCGGCCTAGACTGCACTGATAACGTTGCATATCTCAAACAAACAAATTGATTATATAAATGCGATTTTTTTATTCGACAAAGGAAATTTATGTTAAAGTTCATGTTGATAATTCCTACTTCCCGGACTGTTAAGTTATTATAAAAAATTTCGTTTACTAACCTTCAAAGCAGTTGCTTATTGCTCAGACACGTCTTAACACGGCTTCGGCAGTGACATTATCTAAGACAAATCATTCTCACATCGCAATACACATAGTTCACATAAAAAAGAAACACTTTTAAACATTTACCTTTTCTTTGTCATTATAATACAAAATTATGTTATGATTAAGTTCTTATCACTAAAATTAGAGTATTATTAAAAGAAAAGCAAAAATAATGACAACTTTAATATTTTAACCCTAAAACCGTCCATGTTAGTGTTTTGCAACGCCAAGTCATTTCGGTGCGTGTGCAATCATATTTTCAAAAATTTGCCAAATATAGTAATTGTATACCAATCCAAAAGTATTCTGTATCTTTTTTGTAGAGAAAGAGTTAAAAAATTCATATATATGCAATACAAAATTTATTGATGTGAAATTGTAAAAGTTTTTAGCTCAAGAAAAGAAAATGTTCTGTAACGAAAGGAAAATGTTCAACTTTAGGCCTACATAACAAGTAGTAAAAATTGTTTGTAATCTTTTCGTAAGCGTAAAAATGTTTCGTAATTTAGTTCCTTATAGAACTGTATAAAAACATTTATCAATTTCAAATTTCTTATTTTAAAAACACCAGTTTTTATGTTCCATCTACACGACTGCTAACAAAACTAGGCCTAGTTTGAAACGTAATTTAGGAATATTTGCTTTACCCAAAAATGAAATATTATTATAACAAAGTGTAGAAAATAAATCAAAAATTGAACTATATACTTTTAAATGATCTTTCCATAAAAGTGTTTGACTTAGAATTATTCGAATAACAAAAGTGAGAACAAATATAGAAATCTCTCGTCCATACAAACTATACAAGATGCGCGCGCAAACTCCTATGTCTATCAATGTTATAAAAGTCCGTTAGGGTTCAAATTCAAACGTTAGGTGAGACCGTATCAGCAGTCACTTTCCCAAGGTCCTACACAACAAACTGTTCAAATATAGCACATTTGATTTACATAGTTAGCTTGAAGCATTATGTTTACAAAGATACCAAAATATATCTAAAAATAGATTATGGTCACACAGATATCACGTGTAATAAGTAACGCTGTTTATTGGTTGGAAAACTGACCAATTGCAATGGTCTACAAAAGGCCCCCATTACACAACTTTAGAACTATTTGTTCGAATTTTGATTGAATTGCAGTATTAGATAGGGGAAACTGTGAAGAATCCAACGATATCTAGGTTTAATTTAGAAGACGTACAGGGCGGGCATTATAGAGAGAAGAAAGATGCGTTATTTCGTTGTGTTTTAGGATGAAATCCGGTGAATACTCGGGCGCCGAGTGTGTTTTAGAAAACTAATAAACTGCAACGATGATTACGGATGTAATTATACGTTTTAGAAAGAACTTTTAAATACAAAAAATAACGTTTAGATCATTACCTTTGCAACGGTTTTTGATTTATTGCGATTGGATGATGTTTAGTGGGTGAAATATTGAATACAAGTTGAGTTGTCACAGACTACACAATTCACTACTCCAGGGCGTTGAGACCACTTAATTTGAGTGGTCTGACAGTTAGAGGGTTAATATACACAAATTAGTTTGAATTCACTGCTCAACACGCATCTTTACTTAATGTCTGTAAAAGACCGAACTTCGAGAGTGATATAGAAATAATACCATCTAGTTTATTGGTAAGAAATAATCAAGTTGATAATATTGTCGCTTTTTTCAATGTTCTATCTTAAACGGTTCTTAATTTATAAGCGTTTTATTATACGGCACCTCCTTAATATTCCCCCACCCCTTGTTATGTCGACCACGCTGGGGGGAAACGATATGATCACTATAGTGAATATAACAATAATCAGAAATAAAATTGCGTCAGGCTTTGCATTCATGATCAACCCTCTTCGGATCCTGCACTAGTCAGTTGTGTAAAAGCTGCAAATTTTAACGTATTCCGCAATATTAGTATTTGAATTCATATTAAAAATATCTTTATCATATCGTTTGTTATATCAACATATAAAATTTTAGCTGGTAAGTAAAATACGCTAAAATTGAGCACGTACTGAATATGTGTTATTTATCAAATCTGTTATGGAATCAAGTTTGTGGGAGAATATTAGAAATTAGCAATAACTAACTTTGGCGAAAAAGTTATACCTCACTTTAAAATTCATACATCGGCTATTAGAAGTTGTTTAATTTTATTACAATTAACATAACAAGTAGTAAACATTTTTTGTAATTTTTTCGTAAGCGTAAAAATGTTTCGTAATTTAGTTCTAATAGAACTGTATAAAAATATTTATCAATTTCAAATTTCTTATTCTGAAAACACCATTTTTTATGTTCCATCTACTCGACTGCTAACAAAACTAAGAGTAGTTTGAAACGTAATTTAGGAATATTTACTTTACCCAAAAATGAAATATTATTATAACAAAGTGTAGAAAATAAATCAAAGAATTGAACTGTAAACTTGTAAATTATCTTTTCATAAAAGTGTTTGACTTAGAATTATTCGAATAACAAAAGTGAGAACAAATATAGAAATCTCTCGTCTATACAAGATGCGCGCACAAACTCCTATGACTACCAATGTTTTAAAAGTCCGTTAGGGTTCAAATTCAAACGTTAGATGAGACCGTATTAGCAGTCACTTTCCCACGGTCCTACACAACAAACTGTTCAAATAGAGCATATTTGGTTTACAAAGTTAGCTTGAAACATTATGTTTACAAAGATACCAAAATATCTCTAAAAATAGATTATGGTCACACAGATATCACGTGTAATAAGTAACGCTGTTTATAGGTTGGAAAACTGACCAATTGCAACGGTCTACAAAACGCCCCCCTACACAACTTTATTTAGAACTATTTTTTCGAATTTTGATTGGATGGCAGTATTAGATAGGGGAAACTGTGACGAATCCAACGATATCTAGGTTTATTTTAGAAGAAGTACGGGCATTATAGAGAGAAGAAAGATGCGTTATTTCGTTGTGTTTTAGGATGAAATCCCGTGAATACTCGGGTGTTGAGTGTGTAGTAGAGAAGTAATAAACTGCAACGATGATTACGTATGTAAATAGGCTATACGTTTTAGAAAATACTTTTAAAAACAACAAATACAATTTAGATAATTACCTTTGCAACGGTTTTTGATTGATTGCGTTTAGATGATTTTTAGTGGGTGAAATATTCAATACAAGTAGATTTTTCACAGACTACGCAATTCACTACTGCAGGGCGTTGAGACCACTTAATTTGAGTGGTCTGACAGTTAGAGGGTTAATATACACAAATTAGTTTGAATTCACTGCTCAACAATCATCTTTACTTAATTTCTGTTAAAGACCGAACTTCGAGAGTGATACAGAAATAATACCATCTAGTGTATTGGTAAGAAATAATCAAGTTGAGGCAGTTAGGTACTTTAGAGTACCGTTGCAGGTCTGTAAAACATCAGGTCTACACCTAGTTTCAACAAATGCCACCAGAAAACAGGACTTGCTTGGCTAGTGCTTGCTTTCAATAGACAATTTATATTTGTAATTGTATACCAATCCAAAAGTGTTCTGCATCTTTTTCGTAGAGAAAGGTTCAAAAAATTCATATATGCAATAAAAAATTTATTGATGTAAAATTGTAAAAGTTATTAGCTCAAGAAAAGAAAATGTTCAGTAACGAAAGGAAAATGTTCATCAACATACCTTAATTTTCAGTCAATAGTAGTACTTGTTTTTTCAATGTATGGCTACATGTTTCGCTGCCACAGGCAGCATCATAAGGCCAGCCAACAACACTAACACTAGTCCATTGTTCACACAAACATCACATACATAACAACACAATAAACATAAATAATTGTGCAGATATAGCACTTGTCAAAATGTTCAACTTTAGGCCTACATAACAAGTAGTAAAAATTGTTTGTAATTTTTTCGTAAGCGTAAAAATGTTTCGTAATTTAGTTCCTTATAGAACTGTATAAAAACATTTATCAATTTCAAATTTCTTATTTTAAAAACACCAGTTTTTATGTTCCATCTACACGACTGCTAACAAAACTAGGCCTAGTTTGAAACGTAATTTAGGAATATTTGCTTTACCCAAAAATTAAATATTATTATAACAAAGTGTAGAAAATAAATAAAAAATTGAACTGTATACTTGTAAATGATCTTTTCATAAAAGTGTTTGACTTAGAATTATTAGAATAACAAAAGTGAGAACAAATATAGAAATATCTCGTCCATACAAACTATACAAGATGCGCGCGCAAACTCCTATGTCTATCAATGTTATAAGAGTCCGTTAGGGTTCAAATTCTAACGTTAGATGAGACCGTATAGCAGTCACTTTCCCACGGTCCTACACAACAAACTGTTCAAATAGAGCATATTTGGTTTACAAAGTTAGCTTGAAGCATTATGTTTACAAAGATACCAAAATATCTTTAAAAATAGATTGTGGTCACACAGATATCACGTGTAATAAGTAACGCTGTTTATTGGTTGGAAAACTGATCAATTGCAAGGGTCTACAAAACGCTCCCTACACAACTTTAGAACTATTTGTTCGAATTTTGATTGGATGGCAGTATTAGATAGGGGAAACTGTGAAGAATCCAACGATATCTAGGTTTATTTTAGAAGACGTACTGGGCGGGCTGTAGAGAGAGAAGAAAGATGCGTTATTTCGTTGTGTTTTAGCATGAAATCCGGTGAATACTCGGGCGTTGAGTGTGTAGTAGAAAAGTAATAAACTGCAACGATGATTACGTATGTAAATATACGTTTTAGAAAAAACTTTTAAATACAACAAATACAGTTTAGATCACTATCTTTGCAACGGTTTTTGATTTATTGCGATTGGATGATGTTTATTGGGTGAAATATTGAATACAAGTTGAGTTGTCACAGACTACACATTCACTACGGCAGGGCGTTGAGACCACTGTCTTAATTTGAGTGGTCTGACAGTTAGAGGGTTAATATACACAAATTAGTTTGAATTCACTGCTCAACACGCATCTTTACTTAATTTCTATTAAAGACCGAACTTCGAGAGTGATACAGAAATAATACCATCTAGTGTATTGGAAAGAAATAATCAAGTTGAAGCAGGGAATGACAAGTTAAAAAGGGAAGAGGAGGCACTCGAGCAGGCATCGTATAGCAAACATGTATAGCTGACTGATAGACGAGTATCGTCAGTGTCATAGTGTATCTAAATCCTTTTTGGTCATATTAGTTGTTCAAAGTGTTTTTTATTTATTTTTTATTTATTTAGCACTTGTAATAACTTAAATTTCTATAGTTGGCTTATTTAGTGATTGTCTTCGTAAAAAATATTTATTTTATTTATTATTTCAAATATGTTCATTTACCGACAAAAGTGCTCTTTACTCATAAACCAACAACTATACGACTTTAAAAGAAGTAATCTTTTTTAAGTCGCATATTATGTGGATTATATTGTTGCTTTTTTCAATGTTCTATCTTAAACGGTTCTTAGCAATAAGCGTTTTTAGCAAAAGCGTTTTTAGCGAAATTAGCAATAAGCGTTTTATTATACGGCACCTCCTTAATATCCCCCACCCCTTGATATATCGACCACGCTAGGGGGAAACGATATGGCTTTATAGTGAATATAACAATAATCAAAATTAAAATTGCTTTGCATTCATGATCAACTCCCTTCGGAACCTCCACTAGTCAGTTGTGAAAAACTGCAAATTTGAACGTATTCCGCAACATTAATATTTGAATTAATATTAAAAATATCTTTATCGCATTGTTTGTTATATCAACATATACAATTTTAGCTGGTAAGTAAAATACGCTAAAATTGAGCACGTACTGAATATGTGTTATTTATCAAATCTGTTATGGAATCAAGTTTGTGAGAGAATATTAGAAATTAGCAATAACTAACTTTGGCGAAAAAGTTATACCTCACTTTAAAATGCATATATCGGCTATTAGAAGTTGTTTAATTTTAGTACAATTAACAGATGTTTATATTAAAACATTTAAACTGACGTGAGTTCCATTTACCAGTTGATTATACTTAACATATGGTTTTAGGTTAGATTGTATTTTGTATCACTAAATTCCAGTTTATTTATCTGTTTATATCAAAGCCCACTAAAGAATACCGTTGCGAGGCGGCCAATAGGATGGACGCGTAGCGTTGCCATACCGACTAGCCTCGAACACTCCTGGTATTTACCGCTCGAGGCTTGATCGCACAGCTTAAAGAATTATAAATGCGTTGAGTCAGCCGCAGTCGGTCAAGCCGCATTTACACCAAATGTTGGCAACAAAATGTATTGCCAACATGTTGCCAACATGTTGACAACAAGTTGACAACATTTTGGCAACAAAATAATTCGCGCCAATAATTTGATCACGTGAGAAGTTTATTTTTAACCCAATACATTTCACTCACTATCTCATTATCTCCATCATCAGGACCATTATCAGTATCGATTTCCTTAAAATAAACACAAAACTAGTATAATGACCGAGTTAATATAACCATTCCAAATGTGTCACACAATGTGTATGCAGGAGTGCCCATCCTTCTACCCCCCCAAATTAAAACACACTTAAAAAACTAACCTCGTTTACAAATGGCGGCAAGAATGTACTAAATTTAAATAAATTACGTATATGTATATTATTTTATTTATTTTCTGTCAAATATAGTCTGTATTTGTACTTTACCTTTTATGTGGCTACATGTTTCACTGCCACAGGCAGCATCATCAGGCCAGCTATCTATGTCCTACAATAGACGTGGCAGCTATATATGTCCTTTTATGAGGTAGCCACATAAAAGGTAAAATACAAATACAGACTACATTTGACAGAAAATAAATAAAATAATATATATATAAAATATAGGCCTATGTAGTTCTAAAGCCATCAACAATGAAAATAATTACGTTTCACATCAAACAGATTTTGAGTAATTTAAAAACATATTTTTTTCAGTTTGGTTGTTAATTTCAATTGAAATACACAACAAATTTACATGAACCGAACCGTGATGTGTGGCCTATGTTGTCAAAAGGAAAAGTAATAGATATTTAAAATCGGGTTTGGAAAGGGGCGCACCAGATGACAGTAGTCAAATAGTTGTCTGCCTCATTCCAAATATTAATGCCGCACACCGCAGTTTCATATAATCAATACAAAAATATTATAAATACTACATATCTCAGGCCACTAAAAAAATTCTAAATTTACAATGATTTAGGTAAACTTTATAAATTGTTCTCCCTTTCTTACGATGATTTTTAGATTAGTTATAATTGAATATTACTTGAATAAGTACTTAACTGATATTTGATTAGTAATGCATAAAATAAACTTAATTAAATGTATAAATCCGTTTTATTTTCGTAACAAATGCTCAACTCCAATGTAAAAAAACTTTAAATGTTGAATAAAATAATTACTTTCTCATAAGCAAAACTGCTTGAAAAATATTTTGTTTCAATTAAACAAGTAAGTTTATTAAAACAATATACAGTATATACCTATGCATTTATATATAGGCCTAGGCATATGTATACTTTAACAGATTTTGTACAGTTTGTTAAATTATTATCTAATACATGTACATACAACATTTTATCCTTCTTATAGATAAGTTTTTTTTATAATGTACGTTTAACCAAAAACATTATTTTAACAAAAATATTATAACTTTATTAGATTTTAAAAAACTGTGGCATGAGAGACGTGTTGTAGTTGTGTGACAAAATAAAGTTGTAGTACCGGTACTTAATGGTTAAATATTGAATATTAAATTAATGTACTTTGAAATGTGGCAAAATAGGATAAATATTTCAAACTCATTGTATACCTCAAGTTAATTATAAAATATACAAAGATAAAAAAATTAACGTAATTCTATTTACCTCCATAATCCGTGTCTCAGAAGCACTAACTCCAGCCTCCGTGATGGTTCTAGGAGTAGTTTTGTCCTTTAAAAACATAAGTCGATCAAAAGCCCACCATTTTACTGCTTGGGAAGCACCAGCGCCACTCTTCCCCTTTTTAGTTTCCCGCTGAAACTGGGTGATCACGCTCTCATTTTGCTTTGTACGTCTACTTTGTCCATTTGCAGTTCAACTGCAATTTCACCCCAAGCATAGTTTTTTAAATTTGTGTTTTTGTACGTAGCAATTTTCGGGTTCCAAAGAACCTCTCTTTCCCTATACATTTCGATTAGTGCAGATATTTTTGCACGCGACCATTCGACACCTTCACTTTCCATTGTAAACTTTCAACTGAACCTGACACAAACACACGTTAAAATGGGTTTGGCCTTGACTACAACTGGAGTGATGATGCGCTTTCTGGCGCGCGAAGGCAGAGTGGGGAAAGTTGTCAACTTGTTGCCAACAAGTTGCATGTCTTTTAGCGTCCGTCAACATGTTGGCAACATTTTGTTGCCAACTTTCTTTGATCTTTACCGACAACCGACGGGAAACGATATTTTTGTTGTCAACATGTTGGAAACATCCAAAAGTTTTCAACATTTTCTTAAAACTGCCAACCAGTTGATGCAACTTGTTGGCAACACGTTGACAACTCCGGTGTAAACGCGGCTTTAGAAGCGTGGGAAGAACGTGACAACGTCGCACTACGGCGATTGGAGCGTTCAAGTTTTCGGTTTACACAAGCCCGTCCTTCAACGGTATTCTTTAGTGGGCTTTGATATAGGAGTCTTAATTTATAGTCTATTGGTTTCCAATGTTCATTACTATAACTGTTATATATGGCAAATTACATTATTAATTTTTATTAGTAATATTTACTTACCATATACATTTTAGGTTAAGGTAATTTATTCTAATTCCATAATTAATGATATTTTATAATATATTTTCGGGAAGAAAAGATATTGGTGTGCAA
>JAGFPH010003338.1:139971-152946 GCA_018207615.1 Philaenus spumarius | reverse complement strand
GGACCATATAAAATTTGGTTTAACACATTTTATCATCATTTTACTATAATTAGAGGGTAATAATTGAAAAAAAATCTCAATCTTCTCTAGCTTTGATGTAAAATTTATAAATACCCAGTTTTTGGGTATTTACCCGACCCACATCACTAGTAATATTATACCTTTATAGTTTTCTAGATTTCTTATAATAATAATAGGTTAATAGTTATGATGATTTAACTTAGGACACCTTAATAGCCAGAGTCAATGTTAAGAAACAGTTAATATTGTTGAGCAATCAATCATACGTATTTCAGTAATAATATACTTTAAGAGTTTTCTTTATTTCTTAAAATGATAATAGGATGTTTGCTATGATGATTTAACTTAGGACACCTTAATAGCCAGATGGCAATGTTAAGAAACAGTTAATATGGCTGAGCAATCAACCATACGTATTTCAGTAATACCTTCAGAGTTTTCTAGATTTCTTAAAATAATAATAGGTTGATTGCTATGATAATTTAACTTAGGGCACCTTAATAGCCAGAGGGCAATGTTAAGAAACAGTTAATATTGCTGAGCAATCAATTATACGTATTTCAGTAATAATATACCTTCAGAGTTTTCTATATTTCTTAAAATAATAATAAATTGATTGCTATGATGATTTAACTTAGGACACCTTAATAGCCAGAGGGCAATGTTAAGAAACAGTTAATATGGCTGAGCAATCAATTATACGTATATCAGTAATATTATACCTTTAGAGTTTTCTAGATTTCTTATAATAATAATAGGTTAATTGTTGTAATGATTTAACTTAGGACACCTTAATAGCCAGAGGGCAAAGTTAAGAAACAGTTAATTTTGCTGAGCATTCAACCCCAGTTATTTCAATAATAGTTCACTTCTGCATTTTCTGTTCATAAAATAATAATAGATTGAATGCTACGATGATTTAACTTATGACACCTTAACCCTAGAACCGGCAGCTTTAACGAAAATGGATTTTTGGCGTATGCAAGCATTTATTCAAAAATTCGCCAAAAATAGTAAATGAACCCCAATCCAAAAGTGTTCCATAGCTTTTTTGTAGAAAAGGGTTAAAAAATTTTATATATTTCAGTAAAAAAATGATAGATGTAAAATTTACAAAGTTATTAGCTCAAGAAACGAAAAATGTTTAGTTACGAAAAATAAAAGTTCAACTTTAGGTCTACATAAAAAATAGTAAACATTTTTTGTAAGGTTTTCCATAAGCGTAAAAAAGTTTTGTAATTTAGTTCTAAATAGAACTGTATAAAAACATTTAACATTTTCTAATTTCTTATATTGAAAACACGAGTTTTTATGTTCCTACATAAAATTTTTCATTAAAATTACATAAAAATTAAATTTACATTTAATTTTTCTCAAATTAATACAGTAGAATCCCACTATTCTAAACCTCACTATCCCAAAAGTTTGCCTACTTCGAACCCCACTAACCCAAAAATTTGTTTCCAAACATACATAGAGCCTAAGAAGTTCTATGAAAACGCCTGAAACCCAATTGGAATGAAAGGTCCATGGTAGTACAGTACATGTCGGCTCCATTTATAGAATTGTGTAGAATCATTTTTAATCACTGCTGTACACAAAGAATAACTAATTTACACACTCTTAAGTGTAGGTTTACACCATCCGATTTTTCAACACGGAAATTGACAACACATTAATCCCAATGGGCCTGTTGGAATTGTCCGGTTTTGTTACCTTCACGTTTTCCATCCATTTTGCGGTAAGGAGGCTATCGCAACAAGCATCAGGTGAAACGGATACCGGGTCCGGATTAGATACAACAGCTAGGTACTAGCGGTGTTGTTGCCACCTGCCGGTTTCGTTCATCCGTTTTTCTCCTCTGTTTTCGTTATCTCGAAGGAATTTTAATTTGATTTCTAACTTTTTTCAAGTCGATGTGGTACTAATGGACAGACTGCGGGATGACAAAATGGACAGTTCGAAGAATCTATCCACTCCCTTCCATTTTTAGAAGAAATCGTAATGCAACGGAAGGAAAAAACTGATGGTGTAAATACACTAAGAGGTAAAGTCAGTGGATTTTTCTGACAAAGACCACTGAGTCGACTTGAGGATGTAATGTTCCGCCATCGCCGCATGAACATAACATCATTTCGAGTTAATGAATTGTGTTGTTCGATGTAGCGAAAGGCGAGGTCAAGAGCATTTGCTTTGCTGTGTCAAGAACGTATGCCTTAACAAGTCAATTCGTTGATATTATTCATGAAATCCGCCTATTCCGAATTTCCTCTAAACCAAACAGTGTTCGGTCCCAATTAGTTCGGAATAGCGGCATTCTACTGTAATAGGTGTATTAACTATGTATTAATTAACTATGATGATTTAACTTAGGCCACCTTAATAGCCAGAGAGCAATGTTAAGACACAGTTAATATTGCTGAGCAGTCAACTCTAGCTATTTATTTTATGGTACACCTTTGAGTTTCAGTATTTCTGAAAATAATAATTGGTTGTTTGCTATGATGATTTAACTTAGGACACAAAAGTAACTGAAGTTGCGTCCAATATAAGATTTACATAAATACCGTAGAAATTAAGATTGTATCTTTTTAGTTACTGCGGTATTCTTAAAGGTAAATGACAAATTTATCTATTTAGATTTTTACCTTTCTAATAGATCTACAAACAAGTTATTGAGTTTTTAATTAACATGTTTATGGTTGAGCAGATTGAGGGTTTTAACATATTTAGAATGTTTAGGTGTATTTGTTTCAGGCACCAAATCTTGCAGGAATGAGTCAGCTACCCAGTGGCTTGGGTGGAAATAGTCCGTATGGATATGGACCGGGTGCAGGTGCTCCTGTGGGAGTAGTTGCTCCTCAACAGAGAGGTGTTAATTCCAACATGGTAGCATTACACACATCAAGGTTTGGAGGTGCTGCTAATAACATTGGTATGTTTTTTACTTTATTCTTTAAGTATTACTGAAAACGTTTAGTATACCGTAATACCTTGTTATCCAAAAATATGAATGCAAAAGTGGTATGCAATAATAAAGCATCATCACAGTCACTTAATAGCTACTGCTCATTAACTGTGTGTAATAAATATTAATGTTTTCTAACTCTTTTTTATATTTTGGATTATTGTTTAAAGTAGATTTACAAAACAAAATATTAAAACAATGTTTAAAAACGTTTTTATGATTTTACAATTAAAAATATACTTATCATTAATTTTCCATTGAAAGTTGATTTTTTTTCATACTTATCAATGTTTAGACCATATTTCTTTGTATAAAAGGCGTTTTGTTACAATACATTTATTTACAACTAGGCCAAATATCAACTCCTATAAAAGCGAATGTATGTCCATGCGTACGTTAGTAGCTTATAATATAACAGCTGATTTCACCCATCATCTGTAATACTAAAAACAAAACCCAGCATAGATTATACTTTGGGTTTATGTTTACAACTTCAATCATTATAATTTCTTGTGAATTTGATTTATTTTAATATGAGTTACAGTTAACTAATGTATCCTATAATATGTTATAAGATTTACTTTGAGGTTATATTTATAAACTTAATATAATTACAACTTTTGTAAGTATTGGTAAGTAAACACCAATACTTGAGAAACACCAATACCCAATGTCTTTAACATCAGCGACAACAAAATAATTATAATAATATATTATAAAATAAAATTTAAATAAATTCATAATAAATGAATCTATAGAATCAGGCCAGACTAGCTTTGTGAGTAATATTATTTCAACAGGAAGTTACAATGGATGTACCAGCTTAAATTACTTAAGACACAAATACACTGCTTTGCGTTATTAGGTGTGAATCAACGATTGCAGACACGCGATAAATACTGCCAAATATGTAAAACTGGAAAGCCAATCAGAACAATATAAAATTCAAACAGTCCAATCAAAAACAAATTAAGATGCCTGAAACTGTGTCGTGGGGAAATTTTAGAGAGGACACGAGGTCTGTCATCTAAAAACTGCCGGAAGAGTAACATCAAGACCACAACTTTAAAAATGCCCTAGTTTAATATTTTCAACATTTTCAATCATCAAACAAAATAATTATCTAACCATTAAATAATCAGAGAGTAAAAATCATCATATTAATAAATCAAAATCATCAAAAGTGCAAGTGCAGTGTTAAAATAAAATAAATAAAAGTCAATAAGTGGAGTGTATAAAATCATAAAAATAAAAGTGCAAAGTGTATGAGAGTGGGAGAGAACCAGAAATTATGTAAGTGGATATAAAATTTCATTTCATTGTTAAGACAGATCTCGAGGGGTAAAATTAAATAACAAACGAAATCATATCCAGAGTATTATATCAGAAGTAACATTAAAATAAGTCAAAAATAAATTTATAATCTTTCATTAATAAATAATTGTATTGGGTCTGGTTTATTAGGATTAACTGAAGAGAGGGTTCTAAAACACCTCATAAGTAATCAAAATCAGTCACCAAAGCAACTTAATATCATTTATAATAAAAAGGTATAAATAATATATAATAAGTTTTGTAATATCAAGTTAGTACTATAGTGATTAATTAAAATAATAATTAATTGAAAGAAGAGGTATCAGAGTTTAAATTAAAAATTGTAATATGTACTAGTAATTAGAAGTAGTTTCAAATTCAATGATTTTGAAGGCTTTGAGAGCGGGAAATTAAATGACTAGCACCGCCCTCCTTAGACGGATGTAAACTTTAATTTTATTACTTTTGGATCAGTAAGAAGGATCTGGTGGAGCCCCCAAAACTTAAAAATATTATCATTCAGAACACCTTGAAAACAAAATAATTTACAAAACCGTACATAAATTACATAACCTTACACCTTTTATCATCAATATATTCGTTAATACAAATTTAAAGAAGAGATACTTATTAGTTTAACTTCGAAAACATTCGTACATCTTCGCATAACATAAACATATTCAATTATTAATTTATTCACTATAAATTAATAACTTCTAATCATTTGATCTATCAATATGAAATAAAAAGCAATTAAAAGATAATATTTGTATCTTTCTTTACATATATAACTAGCTGACCCGTGCGAAGCATTCGCATTCTAACTTACTTAAATCCCACTTAATTAAAGTACACACCGTATATTTAGTATCGTATAGTGCGTATATTAATTAAAAATAGCAATGTAGTGGCGTAACGGCAGGTCTCCAGCTGGGTATTGTTATCATCAGTGTTGCCAATGCCAGGAAAATACCCCTACAACTTACTTGATCTTAAATCACTGTTACTTTCGGATTCTTTATTTCTTTTTTTTTTTTTGTATTTTTTCGTATAATTGTATTTTGTATATTTTTCCGGTGTAGCGGTTAAGGAAAGCTTTATAAAATGATGCCTCATTCCTGTAATTTGATGATGTATTAAGGAAGTTACGGCGTACCGACAAAAAAATGGCCTTGAGAAATAATATATGTGATAATGTATATAACAAAAAAATTTTAAACAACAGGCTTACCAATTGTACATCCTTTTAATTGTACACATTTACCGAGTTAAAAATCCCCGTTAGCATAGTTAGGTAGGCCTAGATAAAGTCTGTTGTCAATTAAAGTGTAATTATAAATTACCTTAATTTGCTCCGTCTTGTGACTTCTGTTGTATTGTAATCAATACGCGTTTAAGAGCCGAAACTTCATCCTCAGTTATTATCTCCTTAGAGGTCGTCAAAACATTAAAACCATTCACGTTAAAAACACATAAAACACTACACACACATATACACGTTTTTACATTTTTTAAATTACGTGCGCACGGTTGCTCGGTACGTGAATTGTTGAATGCAATTGAAGAATGCAGTTGAAAACGCAAATTTAAAGTACCCTTTGTTAAAATAAATCTAAAAAATTGTCATAGGGAGTTGTGACCCTTGCTTTAAAAAAAAAACTTCTGAAGTCCGGGAATCTGGAAAAGGCAATTTACAAAATTCCTCATAGTGCCAAAACTATTACCTAAAAGTCTAAAATGGCACAAAAAACCATGATATTTCTATGATGCCCCTATTGTTATTGGTTACAAAGTTATAAGGCACCAAAGTCTATTATACAAAACAATAGATGCCTAAAAAACTATTTTTTGATAAAGTATGACTACCCCAATTTTTTTCAAATAAAACACACAAGACACAAACTAATCTGCACATTGGAAGTACCCCCTCAAGGATCTCAAAATCTTACTAACACAAGTAATTTTGATCGTCATTAAGAAATTTAAAATTATAAAACTATAGACTTGAACAAACTATTAATATTCTTGTAAGCATAAACTAAAGTCATTGCTAGTTAAGTTTTCAAGTAATAAATAAGGCTGTGTGTTTAGTTGATTGTCATTTATTTTATTGTTCTATTATTTGTTTATTATTTTAAGTTAGTTATTTTACTGTTTATTTTATATACTTGTTTGAATATATACTGGGTGTATCAGGAAGAAACGGAAAGAATTGCAGGACGTGTTCTACTGGTGAAAATAATGAAAAAAGTTCCTATAAACATAGGTCCGAAAACGCTTCGTTTTCCAGATATCCGCCATTTTGTTTTTTGTACAAAATAATTCATATCTAGAGAACGGTTTGACTGATTGAGTTCAAACTTGGTATGAAGTTTAACCTTACAATGATATACCTCAAGAAAAATAAACGATTAAATCCAATCATGCGTTTCAAAATGGCGGCTGTTTGAAAATTACAAACCTAAATTACTCTAAAACCGTACATTTTAACGAAAAATGTCAAGACACCTTTTTTGTAGCCCTTTTGATTCCCTATCGGATGGTGTAACTGTCAAAACAATCGGATGAAGGATAATAGCTAAGTTAAAAGGTAATGACAACAAATGTCCATACAATATTGTAGTATTTACTGTGTTTGTATAGGATGCCGAGTTGAACAAACCAATTAGTACACATAACTTAACTGTTATCCTTCATCCGATTGTTTTGACAGTTACACCATCCGATAGGGAATCAAAAGGGCTACAAAAAAGGTTTCTTGACATTTTTCGTTAAAATGTACGGTTTTGGAGTAATTTAGGTTTGAAATTTTCAAACAGCCGCCATTTTGAAACGCATGATTGGATTTAATCGTTTATTTTTTTTGAGGTATATCATTGACAGCTTAAACTTCATGCCAAGTTTGAACTCAATCAGTAAAACCGTTCCTAGATATGAATTATTTTGTACAAAAAACAAAATGGCGGATATCTGGAAAACGAAGCATTTTCGGACCTATGTTTATAGGAACTTTTTTCATTATTTTCACCAGTAGAACACGTCCTGCAATTCTTTCCGTTTCTTCCTGATACACCCTGTATATTAGCTTTAAATTTCAAAAATAGCTATTTTGTAAGAAACAGTGACTCAAATTGATCATTTAAGTTGTTTCATCTGTAATAAGCACTTTTAAACTGTCCCATTATTTATTAATATAATTTTTAAGATAAATGGTTCGGAAATTTTAATATAATTATTTTCAAGTTCATTTATTATATATCTCGAGGAACCAATGCTTTTTTGTCGGAACTGCGGTGAAGGTTTGAATAATGAAACCTGCCACTCATTTTTCCCAACTGCTGCTATTATTATAGAGGGCAGTAAATACAAATTCTTTTAATAATAAAGGGTAGCATAATAGTATAGGGTTAGTGCATTGATTTGCCTACATTAAGCAATTTAAAATAATTAGCAAAAATTTAGAAATATATGTTAAATGTAAGATTGTTGCCGCTCCGGTATAATGAATTTAATAATACAATTATGACCTAGCTTAGTTTGCAGCAAAAAGTTTCTAATTTGTCTCAGCCCTGATAAGGGCCGAAAAGGTAGCCTGAAGGGCGTGAGGTGAAGCCTCGATAGAATGTAGCCTGAAGGGCGTGAGGTGAAGCCTCGCTGATTCGGTCCTGAAAAGGGCCGAATGTGTAGGAGAACATGTGTCTGAAGGGCTTGCTATTGCAGGTGAAGGGTTCGTAGCGCTGCGCTGTCATTGCGTAGATTGATGTTGCGAATTATGTGACGATAGAACACAAACACCCTTACCAAAGTGTTGTGGTGAGACACAGTAGCTCTAAGCCGAAGCTCGTCCTGCTAAACCGAAGTCTAGGGGGAAACTACTGTGGTTTGTGTATATGACCTTAAAAGGACCCTATGTGTGTGCTGGATGAGCGAGTAATTTGTGTATCGGGTATCACATAGCGGAAGCTAAGGCGGAGGTTCAGACCGAGCCTGCCTCTTTTCCACGAACGATTTTCTTAGTGTCGCTGTTTTCGCTGTGCAGCGCAGATGTTGTCTCCGGTGATTTTTAAATTAAGAACAAAAATCGGTTTGAATTAATTTTCCCTTTTACACAACCTGGCGATCGGCGCAACTTCCCCCCTAACTCGGCGAATCTCCCTTAGCTTCACTTCTCTGTGGTGTGTATGCCGTGCTTTGGCACTAGTCCGGCCAACGTATCCTTCCGTACTACGGCGGCTTTCTCTGTTGTTGGTTGTTCCAAAAGTCCGCTGGCTACTTCGTGTTCGAATGTTGTTCATTTGGTGGAGTCCAGGTAGGATCCGTTGATTTTGAAGAGCTGACTGATGTTCGCTTGCAGAGTCCAGGTAGGATCTGTTAAATTTTGGTCTATTTCACGCCGTATATAAACAGTATTCCTGCCCAGATGTGGGAAAAGTAACACCTTGCGAAGCTGCATGATAAATGCCCGGACAGCAAAGTTTCGGTGTTCCGAAGCCACTGAAACGATGACTAGAGTTGGCGCGAATTTAAGTTAACGTGTTTTGCTTTTAATTTAGCGTCGGAACTTAGAAAAATTATAACAATAAATCACGCGGCAGTTTGTAACTCTCTCGGACAAAGTGCGATGAACACCGAGAAAGTTTTGATCATTTGTGCGATGATATATTTAGTTTTTCTGCGGCCACTAAATATATAACATGACCGGGCAGCTAAATTTACTGGGGACTTTGAGAATAATTCGACAGATGTTTTACGCGGGAGAAGGCTGAATAACTTTCCCGTAAGACGAGGTCTCATCTGCGGGGAGAAGTTATACGGTAGAAGTGAAGGAACCATTCGATTGATGATGCAGTGTCCTTGGCGGGAGAACATGTCTACGTTTTCCAGACAGCTGCAGTCAGGGTGTCCACGGACCGGGAAAAGCGGGAATTATACGGGAATGTTTTTTACCGGGAAATGTACGGGAATTCCGCCGGAATTCCGAGAACTTTATGTTACGACGCTATTACGTAATACGGTAAAATACTCGTTGTTTTTAGCAACATTTTCGTCTCTCTGACGAACACCATTGGATTACACATCTCTTTAAATTTTTTCTACTGTAATGAAACACTACTAAAGACATAAGTTGGGTATCTGATAAGTGAAAAACTAATTTTGCCGGAAATCGGAGGGTCGGAAAATAAGAAAGCTTAAAAAAATTTCAACGTAGAAGAGCGGTGAAATCTTCTTTGTCAATCACTAAACAAACAATATTGATTCCTCCGATCCTATTCATTTCCATTCACGTTCTCTTTCTTGCTATCGACACTGTTGAATTTGACATTAAAATATATTTTTACTGAAAAATTTAATGTTTTATTTTTGAACCTGTCTAAATTACCTTTAACATTCATAATATCCTGCCCGTTAAAATAATTATAATAACCGTGAAAGTTAAATTATTTTAGCTGACCGGTACCCGCTAAAAGTATTTTGTATAAAAATGTATACTAAAATATTTTATTTTGTTTACGAAATTTGCTGTATGTTACATCAAAAACATAGCAAGCACACTGTTTTAAACATATGTCTATTCCTCTGCTAGAATTGCAACAACAATAGGATTTGGGAATAACTCGAATTTGTTTATGAATATGCGTTGATGAGAACCCGTTCAAGGACAAATTCTTTGGTGTAAAGGGGGTGGGATGGTTGCGCTATTTGTACTGTGGGTTGGAAACCGGTTTTTGACAACTTGAACTTAGTCTTAATTTGCCCGTCAGACACCTGTTACAATCAATACGGCTACTTGAAGTACTGATTAAATATTGATTTCAACTACTCTCGTACATAAATACGTACTGTACTGTACTGTATATTGCTGAACAAACCACTACTGGAGTGAAATTACACTTTCAATAAGTAATCATCTAATCATTCATATTCATAAAACCAGTTTCAATTCAAATGTACTGTAAAATTCCCCAGTAAAATATTTAGGCAATTATTGTTTCTTTTGTTAATTAAATGAATTTTGTTTTATTTGTGTTCATATGTGTAGGCAGGCTTAGTTATTTGTACAAGAAGGTAAATTATGTTCAAGGTCAATCGCCTACGATTTCGTTTGGTGTCGTGTCTATTTGTAGAATCAGGGTGTCTACTGCAATTAAAAGTAACGAATTTTATAGATCGGTAACAAAAGTATAATAATTCTATTTATATTAGGTGGGGCAACAAAGTTTGGAAATTTTCGGGATTTTCGTTACCCGTGATTTATGCTTTTTGTGGGAGTCCCGACGAAATACTTTTGATTTACTTGTTAGCGAATTTGTATAGGAAAGATGAGCTATTACAGTGAACCTTATGGTGAGTCCTAAGGTCGGGAGTAGTAAATGAGCACCGATCGTGGTCCCCAGAACACGTTTTAGGGTATCAATAAAATTTTTATATAAATATATGTACCCATAAATATGTTTGCACGCTAGCGCCAGCATTTTAATTCCGATTTGGTACACACGTTGGTTGTCTATGTCACTTGGAGGAGTTCGTTAACAAACAAAAAAACCAAAACCGAAAGCGCGGTTTTTTACCGGAAGTAACTATTTTTTGAGATTTTTCGTACGAGAATGAAATGTTTTTATTGTTTTATATTTAAGAAATTGAATATTAGGTTATATTCTGCACATTTTGTTTTTTTCACGACTTTTTAACTCGCTTGGTTCCCCCAAAATTGATCAAAACGCAAAATACCATAGAAGTACTCGGTTAAAATCCACGTGGGTGATTTCACCGTGCGGGCATCTTCTGATCTGAGGCCGACGGCCGAGTTTGTACGCTGCGAGCGAAGCAGTTTATAACCCGAGGACGCAAGGTTGAGTTTCCGCTGCGAGTGGAACGAAGCAGCGCGTGAGTCGAAGCTGGAGGCTTAGGTGCAAACAAATTCTACTAATATATTTCGTACACTCAGCTTATTCAGCTCATTCGTGAGTAGATAAATTTCCCAAATTGTTGGTTGAAACTCTAAAACTTATAAACTTAATTTTGGAAATTCGCTCAACTCACGTCAGCGGTTCAGCTGCGTGGTTGAAGTATTATTCCTTCCCTCAAATGGCGACATTTCATTTAAACATTATTTATGAATTTACCAACTGTCGTCTAAATTATATTTTCGTGCACCTTATTAAAAATTCATTTTTATCGCCGGTATGGTATATTTATATATAAAAACGCTCGAGAGTAGGGGTTTTCGCGGACATACCCTGTTGTATATTAAATTGCGTTTTAATGCCTGCGTTTCATAAAATTAGCTCAAATAAATTGTATTTTAAATAATATTTTAACATTGGTAGTTCATAAAATTTACTCACATTGAATTCGAGCGCCGATTTCTTTTGCGGACATTCACTGTGGTAATTAAATTATATTTTATAACTGGTATTTCATACATTTTGCTTAACTGTATTCAGGCTTCGTTATCTTTCGTAAAAAATCAATGTGTTATAAATTCAATTTCGCCGATATTTGATAAAATTAGTGCTGATTGTGATCGGGCGTTAATTTCATCCATGGGCCATGTATTTTAAACAATATTTTAACATTGTTTTTATTAAATTGGACTAGCTTAATTGTATTTGAGCAACCATTTCGTATGCGGACATTCCTCCAAGTATTTTAAATAACGTTTCAACACTGGTAATTCATAGAATTTGCAAGACTAATTGTAGTCTATATTTGGGCATCTTATTAGATTTGTAGTTGGCAGCCTGTAGAATAATAGGCTAGGTCCTACGTCTTCAGTATACAGTAAATGTATAGTTCCAATGACAATGTTAATCCTAGTTTAGGAAGCATTTTAATCGTGTTTTGGCTCATTTTCTGTAGAATTTTATGTAGAGTTCAAAAAACTTGAAAATTTTAAGTTTAAACTTGAAATAAAAAAAGCTGCAGTACTGCGGAACAGCGCCAGTAGGTGAGTCATTGTTTGCTTCCGGCCGGCTCAGCGAGAGGGTCGGGAGGGTGAGTTGAGGTCCTAGAATTCCTACTCTGGGTATCACTTCTGAAAGAACAGACTACAAGAAATGATGTTGTGTATCCTAAACATTAAAATGTTATGTTTTACAGACTGTTATTTGTAGTGTAAATACAGTTTTCCAATCAAGAACTATATTTATGGGTAGAGGAGCAAGCATAGTAAGGTTGACTAAATTGCGCAGTGCAAGCTATCTTTCACTTTCATCTTACTTCACCGTTTGTTTTGTTGTTTACATCTACCACAAAACATCATCACATTTTCTTTATTACTTCGGCTCGCATTAAAATGACAAAGTAGATTGAAATCTTACGATAATTTTTGTGTGTCTGTCTGTTAACCCAATATAATTATGCACTCACAAACATTGTAAAAAAAATCTTCGTAATTTTATTAGTACAAACTTTTGAAAATACAGTTTGGGGTAACGTTTTATATGTTTTTGGGTACGGGAAACCCGATTATGACAGTTAAAAAATCGTTGCGCGTTGGAGTCACGTTTTGGAGTCAATATTTTGAAAATACAGTGTGGGGTATTTTTTTAAATGTTTTTAGGTACAGGAAACCCGATTTTGACAGTTAAAAAGTCGTAGCGCATCGGGGTCACGTTTTTGGAGTCAATATTTTGTAAATACAGTGTGGGGTATCGTTTTAAATGTTTTTG
>JAGFPH010003338.1:122721-133047 GCA_018207615.1 Philaenus spumarius | reverse complement strand
AGAGTTTGTCCGCTGCGAGCGAAGTAAAGCAGTCCATAATAACAGGTCACAAGATTAAGGTGCAAAGTGCAGTCATTAATCTGAGGCCAGCGCATGAGCCAGGGCTGGTGGAGGATGAGGTGCAAACAAATTCTACATCTATATTTCAAAACTGCAGGCAGCTATTCAGTTATTTTGTGATTAGACCAATTTCCCAAATGGTCGAAACCCTTAAAACATATAAACTTAATTTTTTAAATTCACATCAGCTGTTCAGCTGTAAGATCAAATTTTGTAAAATGTTGTTTTTGTTTTTAAATGCCTGAAGATTTGTTTACAAGAAAGTTAAGTAGTTATGCATGTATTTTTTTTAATCGCCTTAAATTATGCTCATCAATTATTATGATGCAAATTTTAATGAAGCATCTATGGTTTTTCCGAGTGTTTCGGCAGACTCACACGGTCCCTATATTGGTTTTTGAAGGCCAGTCTGTCTACTCAACGGACATGACTCGTGGCAGCCACCTGAAGTATGACAGTTTTCAATATCAGTTTATTAACTGTATGTAATTCTGTTACAGTCGTTTCAAATCAAACTACAAATAGTCAGCCCAACCCATCACCTTCTGATATGAGAAGAGCGTATGATGCCTTAGGAATCCAATGTCCTCCTTCTGGAGGTCAGATTCTAGCTCCTGGTAATCCAGTAACAAGGCCTAGGATGCCCGGTCCAGGGCCTCCACAACAATCTCCTGTTGGTGTTGTTCCACCTTCTCAAACACAAGGTAAATATATCATGTTACACAATGGTTCTTGTTTATCTGCAAAAATGTTTAAGAAAGGAAGAATCCAAATATCTTATATATATATATTTAAGATCTTATATCTATATAATCCAAATACTACTCACTCACCTCAAAAACAACCGAGCGGATTGGAATGAAATTTATTTTAGGGGTGGGGGGGGGGGGTTGGGGGATGAAGATTTAAAAATCTTCATAAGAAATAGATAGTGTAATATATTTATTGATATATTTTTTTGTTAACATACATTTAATTTTGATTTGTCTATCCGTGCAAAGCCGGATCGGGCCAGCTAGTATAGTAATAACTTTAAAATAGAATTATAGTCGTTTTTTAATTTATGTTGAAACTAAATATACATTTAGGGTTGTAATAAAATTGTATTTTCTTAATTAGCTCTGTTGTGTCAAATTAATTCATTTAAAGATCTTGTACGCAGATCAATTTCGATCAATTGTTTCCTGAATTATAATTTGTTCAGTTCGAAAATACATATATTCAGTGTATGAAGCTTTTATTCATTGTTCCTCAAATTATTTTTTGACAAGATCAAACTTTAACAAATGTCTGTCCTATGAACTAGGGATTGTTAAAAATGTAGGTTCTAACCAAAAGTGTAGGTAAAACATTTGGTTCAATTGTTTGTTTATTTAAACCTGGTCTGACAAACAGGTATTTGTTTAGCAAGAAGTGGTAAAGGAATAAAGATGTAAGAAATTCGGTCTTTCGTTGTAAAAAAACTCAACTGCATTTATTAAAATATGGGAAACACGGATTTGAGTTTCAATTTTATTCTTAACACTCTGCCTCTGGATGTCCCTATCCCAAACAATATGCTTTTCTAAAAGTTGCATAATTTTTCCATTAATCCTTTAAAATTATTAATTAAGAATCTTCTGTACCACAACAAGGTATTTAAAAACTAAGGTGATTTAAACAAATTTGTCTATGCTATAGTTTTGCATTTATTCTTGCATAGGGGTTTCAAGTTTCAATTATGATTTTAACTCATTAAAACAATAATATGATGTGTATATAAGAGTACTTATTATAACTCAAAATTTATTTTTATTCACACATGTTATTGGAAGTAAATGCTGGAATAAAATTCATTATTTCAATTATTTTGATCAGTCAAAATATTTTGTTAAGTACAAAAACTAAAAAAATCTGTATTGCTATCTCATAATCAATTGCTTTTTTGTTTAGCCACTTTTTTCCCTTCATATTTTCCGCTGTGTATCATTTTATGTAAATACTTCAATTTTGTAGACAAAATGAATCATTTAAGTGCTTTATGAGATTTTTTGAATCGTCATAAAAATTTTCAGCTCTTTCGGATATTTGCAATAATTATTACTGCTACAGCGTTCGTTCATGTCTGTCAAGCTAAGGTGACATTCCAAAGGAGAAAAAGTAAGAACAGCCAGACAAATCATTTCCCTTCACTGATTTGATCTAAATTATATTTAAACATTGGTCTTTGGGTGTTGTGTTTTAAATTACATTTTAATAACGGTATTTTGTAAAATTAGTGTAATTTGTATTAGGGTATCGTTTCCTTTCGCAGACCTTTGCTGTTGAGTTTTAAATTACCTTTTACTCTGTTATTTCATCTTGTTTGCCAAAATTGTTTTGTGGCATTGTTTTCTTTTGCTGCCTTGGCTATAGTGTGTGGTGTTTTCTTTTGTAGACTTGTGCAGAGTAAGAAATATGTCGAGAAGGCTTTAATTGAAGGTTTTGTTAAGATTCTAGCTAAAAATTTTTATTCAGATTCAAGAAATTTTTAACTTGGCCCATCACTATTTAAAATAAATTATATTTTTTTATTTTTTATATTAATTGTGAATGTCTATAAATAAAGATACTCTATATAGAGTAATATATTCTTGTTGCATTAATTTCATGCACAGCAATACAATGTTTGTTATGAACTAGGAGGACTAGGTGGTCTGCAAAAACTGGTAGTTGCACCTAATGTTTCTTTGCCAATAGATTCCACAACAGCCCCTAGCCAGTCCGGACCAACATCTGCTGCCGCTCAAGCTGCTGCTAATATACAACAGACGGTTGCTAACATGCAGAATACTCTGTTTGGTCTGAATACTAACTCAGACAACCCTACTGGAAATGTAAGTAGTTAAATTGTGCCATCTGTTTAGAAAATGTTTTAGTTTAAATTACAAGTTTATCCCTCTATCCGGTAAACGACAGCTACAGTTTACTTTTAGCATGGTTTTGAACATCAAAAATACTATTTAATAGTTTGTATTAAATATCAGTTTCTTGTGACATTCTAAGGAATAATTTGGTATATAGTTTATTACTCTATGACTTATAATAATCACACAAAATAGTTTTGAATCTATGACAGAATTGTAGCGTATTGATCATCCAATTACAATGTTTGTTTATTTAGTGAGTTGTGTTTATTTTGGTTTGGTTTTGTGTTTTCCTTATTATTATTATTGTGAAGTAGTTATGAAATTTTGTCGTCTTTAATCAATATTATATAATTTAAAAAAAATATTTTGTATATTAAATTTGCTATACATTTTGAATATATAAAAGTAATTTTTTGAAAATTGCTCACTTTTATAATTTTTTCCAAAACAGTAGTTTGTTTTTGAAAGTGAACACTTTTTTATATTTCAGGTAAAGAACCCTTTTTTGTTACATTTTGTATATTTTTGATTAATAAAAAAAAATTCTACTTTTGGCACTTTTATTTACAAAACATTTTCCTTTTTGGACTCAAAAACAAAATGGAGAAAAATTTTCAAAATTTTTACTACATAGTAATGTTCTCTGTACTTTCCTGAACAAGAAAATATACAATTACATATACTTTACTTGAATGGAATACATTCTATAGATTTATAGAATTCAGGTGTCCTGTTTGATAAACGTTTAAATTGGTCTGATCATGTTGACTATTTGTGTCGAAAAATTAGAAAGTTAATTTATGTTTTTAAAAATTTAAATGAAATATTATATTTTTGTGAAATAAGACAGTTGTACTTTGCATATTGTCAATCTTTGCTTTTGGGGGGGATAATAGTTTGGGGATGTGCCTGTAAATCCATTCTGGCCCCTTTAGATGTTGTTCAGAGATCAGTTATGAAAATGGCGCTGCATAAACCAAAACGACACCCATCTGAAGAGCTGCTTAACCTTTTTAACGTATTTAATATCAGACAACTTTTTATAAAAACTCTCTTAACTTTTTAGCATAAGAATTCAAATTCTATTTTGTCCATTTTGAACCATTCACATTTTACACGGCATTCTCAAACAGTGGGTATAAGGACAGATAGGCTTTATAAATCTGTATCCACCACAAATTCGTACTATGTATCACAGATCCTTTTTCGTAACATTCCAAGAAACTTGAGATTATTTAGTAATTATGAAATTAAGGTTTATAAAAGGCAAATTACTTTATGGTTGCGGGAAGTAGGAAGAGACTATTGTGAGTCCGCAATTTCATCGGAGTACGCATAGTGTTTTGTTTACATGGATATTTTGTGGTGTCACTGAAGTGACGTTGTTGTTCTGATGCTGATCTTATTTATTATTTTTTACACTAAACAAATTTTGTTTTTTCTTTTTTTCTCTCTTTTATTATCATAAATTACATTTTATGTTGTGCACGACTCGTGTCCACGCACAGGCCTCGTGCCTACGTGGGCACTATTCCATAGTATTATATTTGTTGTAACTTTGTATTTGTGAAATTTGTTATATGGAAATAAATAAATAAAATAAAAAATTTTTAAATGATAATATGCGCAAGTAGTAAAAAATACCCTACCATTTATGGTTTCTATGTACCAGATATAGGGTTCAAGATTGATCCTTCTATCTATCAGTACTGTAAAAAAAAGATAAACCAGCACGGAGAACATATTTAAAGAGTGAAACCTTTTTTTCATAATAACTCTCAATATATTCTTTTTCCTTTCATATTAAAAATGCTTATATATACATGTTTTACATCTTTAGGAAACCAGATTACTATGATGCAATATCGTTCACTGTTATGGGCTAACAATAAATACGAAGCATTTGGTGCAGTAACTATTTTGCAGCGTGAAACTAAATTACGTTTTTCCCTTTCATTTATATAATAGTTTTGTTAGATCACATGAAATAAGTTTTTTTTTACTTATGTGTAGTTTTAAAACCAATCATGGAATACATGTAATTTTACTTTAAAATTAACTGTTATTAACAATATTCTGGCATAAGTTTACATTTCAATCCTAAACCATATTGCAGCAGAGGTACCAATGTATACGCAAGAAAATTCTCTAATACGTAATTGTAATGTTCAATTCTATTTCTAAACGTTGTAAATAAATGAAAACAGTAAATATGATTATCAAAATTTAAAGTAATTAAGTATGAACAGAAAATAAAACGCTTTAAACTTAAAACAATTCACAACTTATTTAACTCGGGAAATACTAGACGTATCTTTTCAATGACATCAGACGCGAATATGAACGTAAATAAACACGATTGGAGGACTCCGCTATTCGTACAACTTAACATCACTTATTAAAATACTTACCTAACAAAACAGGAACACACACAATTTTCAGTTTCACCGAAATTTACATCGAACTATAAACTATGGATATTTGATATACATCGATGATCACGATTCGATACATTGAATCAATCCTAAGTGTATAACAAGGGCCCAAATGTATTTGTTACATTGTTGTAAACATATATTAGTTAGTAACATCAATTAAGTTGTTTTTTGTATAACAAAATAAAAGCATTAAAAAAATAGCCTGATATTTGAGCTTATACTTTTTAGTCACTGTATGTTTACCTGCATTCAACATTTTTAACAGTGGAATGTACTTAGATTACCCTCTGCAAGCGTATCAGCTGAGGATCGTAAAGTAATTTACGCCAATATTATATATTTATATACCTGTTTTTTTTTTTTTTTTCTAATGTAACAAATATTTTTCCAGCTTGGTTCGGCAGAAAATCAACTAGCTAATTTACAACTTCCAGTCGGGCTTCAATCAGGACAAGTAACAGCAACTCCTGTTCAAGGCACCAAGGAGTGGCATCAGTCTGTCACGCCGGATCTCAGAAATCACTTAGTTCATAAATTGTAAGTCAGATTAATTTCTTCTTTTATTGTTAGCTAATTGGATTGACTCATTAGCTGACTTGAACACTACAAGTTCAGCTTATTTCACTATGAGTTAATGCCAAAGAGATTCATCATCATTAATCATTGACAATCATCGACCATTAAAAACACGGAGTTCAGGCAACTCATAGATGACTACTATTTGACATTAGCCAATGCCTTCTATAGTATTGAGTTACCAGAACATTTTTTTTACACGTATACTTTTCTGTGATGTCATACAAGAGTTAAATAACTCTGCATGGAAGTCGCTTTATTATTAATTTTGAACACTATTTCATCTATTGTAATTTAAAAATTAGTTCTCAGGGAAAACATGCATAACTCAAGTGCTTATAGTTGAAATAAAAAGTTAAACTAGCATGACAGTTGATTATTTGTGTTTGTTGACACATTCTATTTAAAGTTTATATTCTAAATGCATTCAAATTTTTTATGTAATAGCATTAATTAAAATGGACAAAGAAAATTTAGATGAATGTTCTTAAAAAGTCTTCACTATAAATATTTACTAGTACTAGTCTCTTCAACACACCTTAAGTGTTTCTTCAAACAACATAGTGATTTCACCACAAAAACGCTTCATGTGGACAGTTTATTCGCGACATTGAAACACTTTTTGATACAATGAAATTTCTAATTGTTTTCGTTGAAATATAACGGCGACATTGTCATGATGCATGTGCGATTCATTTAAGGCATAAATGATTAGATTTGTCAAAAATATAAATGTCTATCCTTCTGATAAACTTTTAATATGAAAATTTAAAAGAAATTATATTTGATGAAATATAAAGGTTTTACTGCCAAGACGAGCGAGGCATGTCCGCCTCCTTGGAGATCCGGAGATGATCTAACCGCTTCTATACATTTCTGAAAACAACAATGGCGGTTGGTTATTGAGGACAGATTTCCACGAACTTTATGTTTTGACAGATATATCTATGCCGCACTTTAAACAGCAACACATATTTCTGTGAAATGAACTTGACAACTATAATGCTTAATTTGTCCACCACTGTGTTATTTTACTAACTATTCCTCATTGAATTGCACACTAATCTTAAATATGTTTCATTACTAACTTGTCAACAACGCTGACTTTTTTAAGTATAACTATTAGTTGTCTGCTTTATACAATTTTGAAAATAAATATTTGAATTAAATATAGTTAACCCTTTAAGGAGTATATACAGTACACTAAATTCCACTAAAGTAATAATGACGTTATTGAACTTCAGTTGAACTTGGTAATAGGGTCAACGAAGAGACCGAACAAATGTTAAAACACTACGTGATGTTATAAAGATGTACCAACAGGAAATCGTATTTTTGTTACCTTGAGTGAAACGGCAAATAACTAACTATACAGTATTTACTATTTTTGGCAACATTATTCATAATGTTTATTAACCATTCAAGCCCTAAAGTCGCATTTGCGATCATTATAAATCAGTCTGTAGTGCTAAAGTCGCATTTTCGACTTTTCTAGAGGTTTCATAAAACGGGCCTCAAGTCGTCATTTTTCATTCAATCTGAGAATTTCTAATAGGGTTTTGTCAGAAATCGATTACTACAGTATAGTATAAAGTTTAAAATCGATACTTTAAAAAATGTAATTTTGGTAGCATTGTAAAGTCAGCTGTTTTAGTGCACACATCTGTGTCTGTGCTAGACGCTAAACATTTTTGCCTCATGTAATGAACCACAATAATTTGTTTGGATGAGAAGAGTGTTAGTTTAAAAAAATTTTTGTTCAGCATGAAATTGTACAACTTTTGTATATTTTTTAATTTATACAATAACATTTTAAAATTATTTTTAGTGGGTGGATATGTGAAAAAAAAATTAAAATTTTTAAATTGTGTAAAACAACCCACTGTGAAAATCTAGGATTAAAAGTACTACAATAATTGTCCTACATTTAAATACAAAATTCAAACTTTTCTGATTATATTGATAAGTCTATTTTTACTCTAAGTAAGAATTTTATACATATTTTTTAAATATACATGCACGCCGCCTTAAAAATGCCTAGCACTGAAGAGTATTATAGTCAGCTCTTGGAGGGTTAAAAAGAACTTACTGAAGAAACAAATCTGGCAGAGTAACAAAAAAGATAACATACAGTAAGTTGACTCACGTACCGCTCTGAATTGTTCCTTAGGAGGGGTGGGGGAATTAGCAGTGTTGCTATGGTGGAACCCCCCCTCCTACCGACTTTGATGGGACCCGCCGGAGTTTACATTTTACTTGTGAAAAAAATACGTAGTTTGTTTATTCTGTTTGGTTTGGTTCTGAGAAGGGAGAAAATATTCGGCCCGACATAAAGTAAAGGCGGATTCTAACATTTTTCGAGTTCTGAGAAAACTGAATTCAAAGTTTGACATGGATATTTTATAGATTTATAATGTTACAACCGAGTAGTTAAATATTTATTGACGCTAAAACGGGTTTATAATAACATAAAAGATAACGATTTGAAAGACAGTTACACAAAATAGTATTAATATGAGCTCACTGGAATGTCTCAGCTGAATTTGGAAGAGTGAGAGTAACATCCTTTATTGAGAAGGGAGAGGCTTGTTGTTTGGAAACAAATGATTCAATTTCTACTGGTACGAAACTATCTTATAGCCGGGTGGCTGTGCACGTTTTCCCGGGTAAAATGGTTCAACAATCATCAGTACACTAGTACACAGATATTGCACTATTTCCTGGTAAAATATACAGCAAATATTTGTTTTATTTGTTGTTCGAACTCGGAGTGGTGGCCATTTATTCTTATTCCATATTTTACTAGATCTTTGGTTAATTATGTGAATTTGACATATAATTGTTTAGCTCCCCAATTACAAAAGTCTTATCTAGACAGATATTTGAGATGCATTGCACATGGAGAAGAGAAAAAGCTATTGTTCTGAGATCGGTAGTACCAAGCGGCCACAAACATCAATGCGTCTGACTCAGCGCCATATTCCTCAGCTGCTTACGACATCATAGCGACCAACAAGGAAGTTTCAAAAGCGATGCTACAATACAACGGCAAAAATAAAAGGACACAACTTATCAGTGCCCTGATTGTAATGTACCGTTGTTTATATACCTTTGTTTTGAAGATTTTCATATAAAGAAAAATATTTAATTTGTGAATTAATTTATGTACTTTTGATAAAATTTGCCCATATATTGTTGTTATCTTAATAAACGACATATGTTTGAGGTTTCACTAAATCGGAGAATTTTTTTCATTTCTTTATGCGTTTTCAGGTTTTAGAAGTCACTCATCTGGAAACAGTAGCTCATGACGCTCCCAAACATCATTACTCCTGAAAAAGTTAATTATTATAATTACATTGTTTATTATTTTTCATCATTTATTGTCTTATTTGTGAAATCATGTATGTTACACAGATTAACATCTACTTCATGCTCAGAATTTCAAGAAGTAACATTTAAAGTAACAATTTCTAATAATAACAATTTATTTTATAATAATTTGAGCATTGTTGTTATATCCCAACATTTTTGTTTGTTGTAGGGTGCAAGCAATTTTTCCAACTCCAGATCCTAATGCAATGCGAGATAAGCGTATGCATAATTTAGTGGCCTATGCAAGAAAAGTGGAAGGAGATATGTATGAAATGGCCAACTCCAGGGTGAGTGTTTTATGTTTGATATAATAATTCACTGAAGAAAGCAAAGCAAACTTGTTTAAGAAACTCTGTAAGCACATTAGCAAAAATGAGTTTTGATTAATAATACTGTTGAAAAGTTAGTTACATGAAGGCACCGTTTGGGGAACTGGAAGCTAAACTGTAAATGAAGTTTAACAATGCAGTAAGTATTTATCGTAAACTGCCTATAAAGTACAGCAATCTCTCGCTATTCGCTGGGGGATAGGTTCCGACAAATTGCCGCAAATAGCGAAAACTAAATCTTTATAGGGAAAGGGGGGTTCGGGTTATGTTCTTGACATATAGAACATTTTAAAACATGTACTAATATCTATAATTTATTTATTTACATAAGATACAGGCAGTCCTTGTTATACGATTTCGATTTTACACGGTAAAAAAAGTCCTTGAAAGGTTTAGTATTTGAGCTGAGTTGTTTGGAGTGTAGACTAAATTTGATAATTTTATTAGGTTACGTACCTTTATAAACCATCGACAGTTCTTCACTTTTATGGTGACTACCGGTTTCGGAGTTCACTCACTCTATTAACGAGTCAAATATTAAAAGAAACAAAAAACAACTAAAACACAGACACGAAAAAGTCACATTATAAATACACACGAACACTAAAACATATTTTTTTTTTTTTTTTTTTTTTTTTTTTTTTTTTTTTTTTTTTTTTT
>JAGFPH010003338.1:84701-121066 GCA_018207615.1 Philaenus spumarius | reverse complement strand
CGACGTTTTGAAGGGGGTGAAAATCACGTCGTGTTCTGGGGACCATGGTCAGTGCTCACTACACCCAAAAAATTAATACTGTATTGCATTGTCATCGGTCCTTGTTCTTCATATATACTATACACAAGGATATATATATATATATGTAGAAGTTTTCACTTCAATAAAAGTATTCAGCTAAGTTAAATTACGGACAAAAAGTCACTCTCAACGTCTATTATAAAATATTGCCACACTTTCGATGCCATTGATGAAAAGACTAGCCAACTAACTAGTTAGCCAACTAGACTAGCCATATTAATCAAATTAATATGTTAATTCAGTAGAGCGTCGATTATCTGAAAGCAGAAATGTACTGTAAATAAATAAGTACATTACAGTACTACACGTAATAATTCCGAATTTAAAGTTTTTTACTTGCATAATCACCCGAGTTGTAAACTTCAGGGAGTTTGTGCGCTCAACGGAACAGCAGTCGCTGTTGAGTCAGCCGAACGCTGCTGTCAGTCGTTCCACTCCTTAGTGAGTTCACAGTGAATTAAATACCGTACCCGAACAAATTGGTTATCAGAAGTCCCTCTGTCCCAATTTGTTTCTAAAAATCGGCGCTCTTCTGTATTAACTAATGCGGTAACTAAAACAAAATGAATAAAACTCTGCACTAAAACTGAATACTGTACGTATTTACACACAGCGTTATTAACTTGATATTACTTTGTTCTAACTAGTTGTTCAGACTTCGGCGGGACTAAACTGACGCCGTCGAATGAAATTTTCGATGATTGAAGTTCCGATTATTTCTGAACTCATCCGAATTGAACGTTCAGAAACAAAACATATAATATTCCGAGCGTTAACGCAATCCTAGTCAATCGTAAAAAAATATAATGCCTAATCGGATTCCGAATAATTTTATTTGACACTTTTTCTTGCGTAATTATTTTAATCATTTATTATTATTATTTTTTTTTAACTTTTATGAATAATAAAGGGATTATTGATTGTTATAATCACTGATAGTAAAAAAATAATAATTTAGGCATACATATTACAAAGGCTACATTATCTGATGAAATGAGTGCATCAAACCGGCATTCACGTCCACCATCGCCACACGATCGAGCTAAATTGCAACGTATGTCGCGTTCAGATAAACTAACCCGAAGAGTTTAGTTTTATAATAACCGAAAATGTGTGAATATTCTTTTTTTCTGTTTTGTTTTGTACTACTATAAAGGGGTCGTTTCAATTGCCGAATTCACGTCAATATTCGACATCAATCGGGTCCGGTTCCAGAACCGACTTTTTAGCTCATCGGTTCTCGGTTCCGATTCCGCGAAGAACCGGCGGAACCGAGAACCGGTATCGGGAATTGACCCATCCCTAATGATTACACTTGTAACTCTCAATTACAGTACGGTACATGATTAAAAGTTGACTTTATTTGTACAAACGAAAAATTAAAAAATACTGGACAGTACACTACTGTATGTACGACACACCGTTATAATGATTACACAAAGAGAAATGAATGAACTTTCTGTATGAGAAAAAGGGACTTTACACACAGAAAATTGAAATAACTTTTCTGTACTAAAAAACTATAACAGCTAACAATAGACAAGCCAAGGTCACTGCTCCGCCCAGCCTCGGTCAACCCTCAGACAAACACGCTATTTATTTTTGCTAGCGCTAAAGCAGCTTATTAGCGTGACATACTGGCAGCCAGTCTGCTGTGAGGTCATGTGAAAGCAGGTATATTAAGAAGTGTTTAAAAAGAGATAATAATATCAAACTGCGATGAAGATTTTTGTGAAAATTTTAACGACGGAATTGGAATTTGCAAAAAGAATTTTTTGCAGGGGCTGCCTTGGAACGCGTTCGGATTTTTGACGTTTCGGATTATTGACGTTCGGATTATCGACGCTCTACTGTATATGTGATTTTAAGGGAATTACAATAATAAATAAGGGCGTAACGTAAAAGGAGGGGTTTTGCAAAGTTTAGATAATTTAGGCAAATTTAAGATAACATTTTAAAGTAATAAACATAGAAATAAAAAGGGAGAATGCAGGCAGCTTTATTTTGTATTAATATTAATCACTTAACTTTTATTATTAAACAAATTTATAAAGATAAAAGATAATAATAATATTAAAATGTGGACGTTAAGTCTGGAATAAAATAAAGGTGACTTCACAAGACTACAGCCTCGCATCAAGGCGTCGAACAATAAAATAACAGGTTTTTAGCCTCAAAGCAGGTCTGAAATGACACTAAGGTGTTTCTGATTGGTCGAAATTGATCACGCGAGATGACGTCAGTACACAAACTATGAGAGAAGACACAGTAGCTTCACCCACTTCGAAAAAAATCATTGAACAGTTAAGACATGTTCTGGTGCATTGTAAGCGATGTTCACCAATTAGTGAAAGTCTGCGGTATTTCTGGAGGAAATACGTCTTGAGTTATGGTAAAGTGTGTGTAGAGACTGCGTGATCACGCAAACGTAAAAATGGTTAAGATCGGACAAAATTTGTAGAAATTAACCAAGTTGGAGATTTGTAAAGGTATAGCGTGGTTTTAGACCAAGATGGCCGGCGAGTGTTAGAGACTGCTTTGTTAGAACGAACTGTGTTTTAAAGTGAGATAGACAGTGTTACGTCGAAATATGTAAAACAGTGACAATGCTTAGGCTGAGTATTCCAATTTATAGGTTTTCTTTTCTTAAACTTCAAAGATAATAAATTAAAGTAGATTCTTTTTTTGTTTGTTTTAAAACAGTGCACTATAAATTCAACTAACAAAAAACGTACGTAAGTAGAAAATTACAGTAAAATTAAGTCTGCATTTTAAAAGGTTTGAATTAGTATCAATTGTTGTATGTTTAAATTTAGTAATATTAGGAGTGAATGTCTGAGTGATTGTTTTACAAAGATTAAGCTATGGTTTGCCAATTTCATTTAATTTGTTCTTTGTGTTGTTTGAAAATTGAAATGGGGCATTAAAAGACTAATGCCAACTATAATGTTTCGTTAATTCGATTCCTTTCCTTCCTGGCAAAGTACTGCATGGTAAAGATGAACCTAAAAAGTAAGAAAATTAAATTCAGTGTAGAATTAAGATGGCGGTGTGTATCAGTTTGGAGCCGCAGTGACACAGTTTTGACGGCATATTCTCTGTGTGTGGAACACAGAGTTTATGTTTCTAAGATGCGTCGCCCAGTAGTTACCAACTAAGCACACAGATATCATAAAGTACACAATATGTAACAAAGATTTACCCGTTAGCTGTGACAAACACAGATGGCAGGGCTATAACGTATTTTCAATTTGGGGTTAGGTTTGATTGTTTTTGTTGTGATTAGAGGGATAATGATTACATGAATTGAAGTAAAATTAATAAATAAAGTAAAGTACATATAAATTGAAGGTATAAGAGCACAAATAATTGTTACATTGAAAGGAATATTTTTTAATGTAAAATCAACTCAAAAAAAATTTGTCAAAATTCATTTTATTTTTATTTTTTTTTAATTGTGAATAAATTTGTTTTGTAAACGGCTTGCAAGGCAGCAGCACTTTACAGTTGTAGGGAAATCCCATCTTGTATGTTTTGATATATTTGCGAGTGTTTCGCTGACGTGGTATTTATACAATGTTATTAAATTCGTACAATAATAATTACAGTGCTACTCTATAATAATTTACGAATTTTGCATTTACTTTATTGCTATTTATACAGTATTATTTTCTTTTTTTAGTGACTGCGAATAATCAAAACCGCGAATACCAAGTCCGCGAATGTCAAGGGATTACTATATCTATAATAAAAGTGATTTAACTAAAGGGGCTACGGCAAAATAGTCAGATCACTATATATACTCAATATTAGCTGAATGTAAAAATACAAGAGAAATTAAGGGCAATTACAAACTTCCATGGGCAAGCGTTAGCTGAATGAGTGGTACCTTCATGTTCGAATCTCGGTTAAAGACCCAGGTAGCTTTTTCAATCTGTAGTAAGAAAATAGAAGTAAAGTAAGCTACGGGAGCTTTGCTTCCAAGGTGATGACATGTAACTCTTTATTTGGTCTTGAGCTAACAATATACGTGTAGAAACATCTTTTCACACTGAGAAACCCCCTCCCCTATTTGAATTACTGTGTTACATTGTACATTGTACGTGTTTCGTTGTACGTGTTACGTTGTCAAACTCTTTAAGTAATGACAGTAATCGGCCTTTTTTAACCCCCGACTCAAACAGAGGGGTGTTATAAGTTTAACATGTGTATCTGTCTGTGGCATCGTAGCTCCCAAAGGGATAAACCGATTTTGATTTATTATTATTATTATTTTTTTTAAGGTGACATGATCGACATGTTCGAGCTAAGTGTTCTTAGCTATGGTTCAAGAAAATCTGTTCAGTCGTTTGAAGATCATCAGCTCTTTTCTTTTGTAGGATGAAGATACTTTGCGGGGTTTTATGACGGAGGCTTGTTGTATATGAGGAGTATTTCTAGATCATGATCTATGAGGTGCTGGGCAGAATGTAATTTTTGTTCAACTATTGTAGAAAACAGGACCATTTACTATCGTCAATCAAGAGTTTGAGGTATACGACACAACTAAAAAAAAAAACATATTTTGGTGATCGACAAAATCAGTTATTGCTCAAATGAATTACAGTAATTCAACTAAGGGAAGAGATCACACAGCACGACCCATACAATGTTTAGTCAGTTATCACACTTACTCTTGGGCGCCAAAACCAAGGTTGGCTTTAACTAATGACTATTTTTGTTTTCAGCCGCTTGTTGTGAATGTAAATATGTATCGTGTTAAACGTGTCATTGCTTTAATGTTTAATTAAATGATGCCCCAGAATGGATGAACAACTTCATTTCAACAATGTTGTCATGGGTCTGACCATGGCAACTAGTTATTCACCTGAATAGTGTCTGACTGAGTGAAACCTATGTACTTATATAATAATTTCTTTTGGTAAGTTTTCCTAAAAATCTGTTTTGTCTAGGGGTGTGCGAGATTGACTTTTTGAATTCGAGACGAGAACGAGATGTTGTTTAATAAAAATTATCGAGAAAGAGACGAGAGCTGAGGTTTAGGAACGAGCGAGAAACGAGAATTTATTAAATACAATTTATCGAGATCGAGAAATAGCGAGATTAACGTTTTTGTAACGAGAATGAACCAAAATTTTAATCCCAAGTTGAGAGTGAGAAGTATCATATAGCTTTGTACATCATCGAAATTAATATAATGTATATATGGGATAAGTTAATTATTAATAAGTTAACTTTCTTTTGATTTGCTATTATTACTAAGTTTATGAAAGCTATTACAAATATAATGTATCTCATAGATAATATGTACTTTAACTGTTTAGACTATTGATTAATATGTTAATATGCTTTACACTACATATGCAAAATATTAATTTTTATATAATTATATTTATTTTTAGTTAAGTAATTAACTGCCATTATTTATTTTACTAAAAACCAAGGTTATATAAAACTCAATCTCTACTATGCTAAGTTATTTCTCGTCAGTATCAAGTAATTTAAATAAGATATTGCGATATCCTAATCACTTCCTTGTGTTGAGATGTTTGGAAATGTTTTGTTTATCTTCTTTTCATTCTAATGTAACATTTTAAGTTTTATAAAAAGAAATAAAATAAAACTCGAGATTGTTAAAATGTATCGAGAAATTTATGGCAGAATCGAGAAAAATATAAGCCAGAAATGAATTTTATTCTTGACAACGAGATCGAGACGATATTGAGTTATTTCTTGTTCCTAGTCGAGAGTTTCGAGATCTTGCACACCCCTAGTTTTGTCCTTGAATAGTTTGGTGTTTTAGGAGTTTCTCAAACAAGGGATTTAAATATTACTTCAGTAATTATACTTAAACAACATGCTTAATATTGCAATATGTTTAATTTTGTTTGAAGTAGGGATGGGTCGATTCTCAAATTTATCGATTCCGATTCCATCGATTCCAATTACCATAGTTTTATTGTAAAGGAAAGTAAACATTGTTATTTAATTTTAACTGCATGGTTTTTTGACTTTAATGTTATTTGTTAATATTGTTATTGAACTAAGAGCAACTTGCATAAAACTGCCGATTTGCATTCATTAAAAAATGTATACATTTTTTTCCATTATACTGCACCGAAAAAGCTGTTTTATATATACCTGTGCACAAGGACATAGAAAACAAAGACATGCAAGTCCTTACTTTCCGTGCACATTACTGTAAAATCAGCTGTGTTGGGATCAGTAAATTTACCGTCCTCCAGCTGATTTTACAAATAAGAATAAACTTATCAGTTTTAAGTAAGCAGCTGATTTTACTGTTCTCCAGCTTACTTTACAAATAAGAATAAACATAAGTGTTATGTAAACAGCTGATTGATTTAGTCAATGGAAATATAACAAAATAAACGGTACCAGGAACTGACACATTCTTTCTCACAAACATATTTAAATTATTAAACAGATTCACTGTGACTTTATAATTGTAGGTGGGATAGGAGAGGTGATTTATTAAAGTAGGAGATTAACTAGTAAATATTATTACAGTAGAACTCCAATTATCCGGATTAATTGGGACTGGACCCGATCCGGATATTCAAAAATCCGGATAATTGGATTTTTCTCGAAAAAAAGCCGTTTTTAGGAGAAAAACTTTAACAAAACACATTAGAAACCATTTACGGTATTTATTACGAAAAAACAATATCGATGACAATGTTTACATTACGTAATATTTATATACAGTACTAAATCACTGTAAAATACATTATTTTTTTAACATACCAGGCAGAGTCAGCTGTTTTGCTACCTTAAATTGATTCCGCGCCGCCAAGTCTCGCATCCGTTTGACTATGTTCTTATTCAAATCTGATCCGGATAATTGGCGATCCGGATAGTTGTAGTCCGGATAATTGGAGTTCTACTGTATTATTATTATCTAGAGAGAAAACTATTCGATCGATTTCAAACAAATTTGCACCAAACATGTCAATTAGGCCTGTATAGATGCACGAAAATGGTTTTGACAAATTTGAAAAACAAACCCCTTTATGGGGAAAAAAAACCCCCAAAAATCAGTTATTATTATTATTATTAGCTAAACGAGAGTTTTTAGAAAGATGCGGTTTTTTGCATATGGATGGGTCGATTAAGGGCTACAAATAAGCCAAGTTTTATCAAAATCGTGAAAGCCGTTTTTTTATAAAAAAATAACTGATTTTTTGGGTGTTTTTTTCCAAAAAGGGTTTTTTTTCAAATTTTTTCAAAACCGTTTTTCATGCATCTGTACAGGCCTACTTGACATGTCTGGTGCAAATTTGTTTGAAATCGATCGAATAGTTTTCTCTCTAGCTTTGTATACAAAAGACAGACATTTGTAAAAACCACTTTTTTGGATTCAGGGGTCCCAAAACGGATATTTCCACAAAAACCTCAACATCGATTTTTTTTTTGCGATCACTATACTTTCTCTGTACTATAGTATAGTGAGTACGGTAAGTTTTTCCGTGCTTGTACATGAAAATCCCGTACTCGGTTGCGCCTCACCCGGAAACTATCATGCTCGCACGGAAAAACCCTATTTACCGGTCTTGTAACGTAATATACTATTAAAGAGTAAGGGTTTAAATTTTGGATAACTTAAGAACAGAAAAACCATATAAAATAAATATCAGAAGGGAAAAATGTAAAACATTCTTAATTTGATGTATGTAGACATTTTCCCCAGTAAAATGTTTAGGCGATTGTTTCCTTTGTTAAGTAAGCGCTTCTTGTTTTATTTTTGTTCATGCTTAGGCTGTTATTTGTACACAAGAAGTCAAGTTAGGTAAGACGGTAGATTTAATTTAACCAGCGTTTTCTAAAATTAGCTCTAATAATATTCGGCGTCGTATTTTTTTGACGACATTCGTAATTTTATTTTAAATAATATTTCACCAATGGTAGTTCATGTTCATAAAATTGGCACAAATTGTATTGGGCATCGATTTTTTGCGGCAATACTGTGGTACTTAAATTATGTTTTAACGCTATTGTATTTAACGCTTTGTTTTTATTAAATTGGACTAGGTTAATTGTATTTGGGTAACAATTTCTTATACGGACATTCCATTGTTCTTGGGAGTAGGTCTATTTGCGGACATATGCTGTCGTATAATTGCGATCGAATGCCGGCGTTTTATAAAATTAGCGCTAATAGTATTCGGACGTCTAATTCTTTTGCGCACATTCAGCATTTTATTTTAAATAATATTTCACCAGTGGCATAAATTTGGCACAAGTTGTATTCGGGCATCGATTTTTTTTGCGGACATTCATCGTGGTACTTAAATTATGTTTTTTAACTGATATTTCATACAATTTGCCTAATTGTATTCAGGTTTCGTCATCTTTCGTGAAAACTCACTGTGGTATATTAAATTACTGCTAATTGTGTTCGGGCGTTACTTTCTTCCATGAACATTCCGTTTTTTGTTGATAGGTGTCGTTATTGACCTAGTTTGCAAACACACAAAGTAATCGCTACTAACGGCTAGAAGTAACGGTACGGCTACTTCGGCTACTCTATTACTTTGGTGCAGTGAAGATTCTCCGAATACTTCGTATTGGAATGAAATGGGATGTAACGACTAATGTAACGAGGAAATATAAACCGGAGCTGTGGCAATCGGCGTACCGAACGTATTTGCAGAGATTGGTGGTAGCCGGGCTCAGAATCGATGGAATCGGAATCGACTTTCATGAAATCGAATCGATGCCGATTCCAGTGCCGAGAAGCGGTGGAATCGAGAATCGACCCATCCCTAGTTTGAAGTAACCATATTTACTTTGTTTTTTCTGTTGTAGTCGGAATATTACCATCTACTAGCTGAGAAAATTTACAAAATTCAAAAGGAGTTAGGTAAGTGTAAATAATTTATATTTTGTAATTAATTCTCCTTACTATAATACTATACTAATTCTTATTATTATTATATCTATACTTTTTTTTTAAGATTTTAATAGCTAAAACTCTTTATTTTTGTATTAAAAGTCCACAATGACAATCCGTAAAACAATGGAATTTTTTAATTAGCTGAGTTAACTAATAAACTGGTCAATATTCTAAAAATGATCATCAGTACCAAATATATTATATAACCTAGATGAATTGGTTGTAGTTGAATATTTTAATTTTGCTTGTTATAGAGGAAAAAAGGCAAAAAAGGAAAGAACAACAACAGCAATTACAACAACAACAACAGCAGCAACAACAACAACAACAACAACAGCAGCAACAACAGCAGCAACAACAGCAGCAACAATTGAGGCCAACAACTGGTGTGTGTGTCCAAGGTCCCGGTCTTGTACCTACAAGAGCAGTTGGGACTCAGCCCCTCCATTCACATTCTCCTGGTATGTACTTTTATTTAAATACAAAATTGTACCTAACGCTCAAGGAAAATAAGAAATATTTATTTATATAATTTCCACTATGAAGTTAATAATAAAGATGGGCGATTTAGTCCCATTGTTTTAGTACCAGTACATTTTTCTGGCTCCAGTTTCAAAGGAAGATATTAGAGGTAGTCTAGATTTGAGTTATTTTGTGATGAATTTGAAACTTAAAAGCATTTAGAATGGTTCCTTCCCCAAAGCTAAGGAACCTCTAGCTAAGCATTGCTAGGGTCCCTGAAACTGATTAAAATGTTATTTTATTGCAAGAAATTAATCTATGAAAGTTGTTTCTTATTAGATTTGTTCTCAAGTACTAAGAAACACCATGCTGTAATCGAACCCTTAAATTTAGGACGTTTAGGGTAGTTTTCGTTTTTATTTTGTCTTAATATGTGCCGTGTAATTTGTTTCAATATGGTTGAAGCTTTTCATTAAATTCACACAGTGGAAAGGATGGTAAGTTGGTTTACACTTATAGTGTTTTAAGCATGATCACTAAATTATCAACTCCTATAAAATCAAGTGTACGTAAGTAAACAAAAGAGTATAGCGCATGCGCAAAGTGGTATTGTTTAAATTATTCGTTAACTTACAGCAACTGATTTTGTCTATCAGCTGTAGTACCGGTATTTCAACAACTATGTGAACCAATTAAGGTATTACGTAGGGACCTTTATATAAAAGACAACTCGCTTAGCTCAAATTATTTTGGAGTGCGAGGGTCACAAAAACATGTATTCAAATTAATTCCACCAAGGACATATAAATGTATACCTTTTATTTGAATTCCGTACATACACTTAAGTACAGAGATATTAATTCATCCAGCAACAATCAATCTAAATCTGTATAAACCTTATGCCTAACTCTACAGGCAAAACTGAGTTCAAATAATATATCTACTTCCCAATTTTCTCAAATACGGATATCACTCAAATAAATAATTACTTTAATAATTATATAACAAACAAAACTGATTCTACTTAGCTTGATACTAAAACAATTTCCCCAAATATTCACAAGAAATGTTCTCTCACCTTATTTTGTCCTCGTGGCTTCTTCCGGTCAGCTTGTCTTGCCTCGACGTACACCTACCCTGGTTCCACCAAAAAAAGCCCTGTCTTGAATTTATTTCCCTCTATTTAACATTTCTGTCCCCACTCAGTTTAACTTGTCTAGCTCGGTCGTTGGCTTACTACAAAATGCAACTATGCGATTTGACTTCACCGCGTGTTGCACCGTAGGCTACCAATAAAATTCTACTTCTAATATAATTAAAATATAAATTAATAATCTCACTGTGTAACAAAGGTTATGATTACAATTATTAGGTTAATTTTTGTCTTGTATCAATATTCATGTGATTATGACATGTATTGGTCAGGCTGTTGGTTTGAATTATTGCTATTGAAACTAATAGAATCATAAAAGTTTCAGCTTCTGTTAAATAATAAATATAGGCCTATTAACGATGAGAGCTTTTTAGTGAATTTTAAAATGCATAAAAAATATAGTTTTGCCTTATATTTATAGTTTTTTATTTAATATATTTGGGTTTAAAATCGTATTTAAATAGGCCTATGGTATTTTGTTTTACAAAATTTATTTCAGATATTTAGGTAAGATGTTTAATTGATTTCTTCTGTCATTTCTGCTTTCTGACTCATAATATCTATTACATTTTTAAGACAAATAAAAAAAAATAGTTTTTCTAATGTGTATCAAATTAATCTGTTTGTGAATTTCATCAGAGGCTTAATAAATAAAATTGAAATATTACAAAATATTTTCTAAACTCTCAATTTTGCTTGGAAATATTTGTAACATTAAATAGGAAATGAATTTGTAAGTTTATTTATATTAGTGTTGTACTGTCCATAATGTTGATGTTGTTAAGAATATATTTTCAAATTTCCATCAGTAAGAGTTAGATAAAAATTATTTAATTCAGAAAGATGTTTCCTTTTGTTTAAATACAATTTATAATAATATGCCCCATTTTTTATTTTCAGGTATGGTCGGGGGACATTTAGGAAACTTGCCGCCGGGTGTAGGAAGAATGCAGTTTAACAGCAATCAACCAACATCGCAGCAGCAACCGACTACTCCTAACTCTCAACAACCTTCCCACCTTGTGGGTCCACCGGGGCCTAGCCCCACTCCCCAAGCAACAACACCACAAAGTATGGGTGGATTAAGTCCATTCGGAGTACAAAATCCACCTTCCGTACCACCAACACCTCTTCCACCACCGCCTGTTTCTACTACTAGTCAATTTCCTAATACCAATCACCAGGTATGTTATTTATACTATATTTTAATGGCAGAACATTTAAAAAATAGTTTGTATTAATGTTAAAACCTACTGTATATATTTATTACAGATTTTAATTTATATTTTTAAATTATTTTAATTTAAAAAAAGTAAAAACATTCATTCAACTACCTAAATATGAAGTAGTTGTAGGCCTATATTTTAACATGAATTAGCTATATTGCTTGAGAAAGTTAACTAAATTAATCTAAGTAAACCATATAATAAATTTATATTTCTTTTAAATATTTAAACTGATATTTCCCCATCTTTACTGATTTATCCGGTTCATTATATATTAGCTGTTTAAGAAGATTATGTCAAGAAAATGCTGTACTCTTCATTTTACCTGTTTAATCGTGTTGCAACTTAACATGTTTTATTACAAGAAAACTTCATATTGATTCAAAGTGTAACATGTTTTATTACAAGAAAACTTCATATTGATTCAAAGTGTGATTGCCTATTTCAGTTCCAGGCTAGGTTAGGAGGCCCGTCTCAAACATCGCCCGCGTTTGCGCTGCCTCAGTTCCCTTCACCAAACAATTCAACGACCAATCAACAACCTTCCGTAACAACGCAGCCTCCTCGAGTACCACCAATCGAAACACCGCCGGTGGTAACGTCCGCATCACCGCAACAATCTGTCTCATCTGTTCCTACGTTACCGAGTCCAGGCGGAAGTCCGGTATCATCACAGTCGTCGTTGCAAAATTTGGGCAAGGGCGGAGGTTTCAGTAATTCAAGATCATCGGCTACAACAACAACGGCATCATCAAATAGTTATTCAAGTCAAATGGCCGCTATCACAGCAGCACTAACTAGGGTACGAGTGAATTGCAAAAAGTTATTTAAAACATTATATTTGAATATGTTCCATGTTTACTAACAGAAAATTTTGAAGAAATTGTCAAGAGATGTACCAGAAAGTACAAGAATTAAGAAGTTAATTTAACTATTTTGTGATATTAATAATCTTCATATTAAAAAAAAAATGTAAAGAAAAGTTATTTAAAAGAAATCTATATATTGTTGTAGTCATACGCAGTATTTACTATCTGTTAATGTAAAGAAAAAGTATTTATAATAAAGACTATTTTTAATAATAGCTCTTCTATTTATTCCATTGTTTTAATTTTACTATGGTAAAATGTTTATAGGCTTATTTTATTTTATTTTTAGGCTATAGAAAGTATTATATAACTTATTTTATGATTAATATTAATCAAAAATATATATTTGCAAATAAAAGTTAAGTAAAACTGATTTTTGTAATGCAGTTAAATTATTATAAATTTTTGGATGACATTATATTTGCTTTCATTAATTTCTGCATGAGCTTTAGAAGTGAAACAAAAAACTTTTGAAAACTTACAAAAATATCAATGATTAGATGTACTTAGTTGTGTGTTTTATTGAAATATACTTATGAATACTATAAATAATATTTAAATTTACTTTAGAAATTTTAACGGTATTTTCTCGAGCTGTCTATCAATGAAAAAGACCTTTGCTCTAAAATTTCTAATTTTATAGGACGACGATTCACCGCCTTGTTCGAATCAGAACAAAGGTAAACTTGATAATATGGATATCAAGTCGGAAAGGGATGATGGAACCAATGGAGATGATGACGATGGTGAAGGAAGGCACAGGGATGGTGGTGGAGGAAAAGGAATGAGTTTTGACTGTGGAGGAAAAATAAAACAAGAGATTAAGACTGAGCCAATGGACCAAGATTCCATCAAAAGTAAGTGCCGTGGCTAAGTTGAACGGATTGAAAATAAAGCAATAGAGAAATATTGAGGTTCTGTAATTTGACATTAGATTCTGATAGTACTGTATACAAAATATTTTTAGTTAAATTAATAGCATTTAATGTTATTGTATAAACACATTATTAGTAATGTTAAATTTTCAAGTAGATGCTAAATGTGTTAACAAGATTTCAGATGCCTTTAATTTAACCAAACAAATCTTTTAAAAGTTAATAAAGAGCTATTTATTTTTTTCCTACAATAAATAGGCTGGAAAAATTACAAAATTTCAAAGATGACTTAATATTAGTTCACCTAAATTTATTACAACTTCTATCTCATACTGTTACTCTAGAACTTATTTAAAAAACTAAAAACTTAATTTTTATTATTTTTTTAAGACACCTTGTTTGGAAGAATGGTACTAAGATTAATACACTGAATTCGCAAATGCATCAGCTTAATTGTTTTAAAATTTAAGTAGTGCCTACTTATAGTTCTTCAGTATTTACTTCTTTGTACACGAACTTACATCTTATAACACTAATGTCATAATACATGCCATATCAGTGGCTGCCAGTATTATTAAGTAAGGATCGTTTAAAAGAAAAACTAGATGAATTTTTCTGAAAATTCCTTCAGTTTTTCTCTGTTGTGGCTGTTTTTCCTTTCACAATCCAGGATTCCGCTCTGTCTGCAAAATGGAGAATTCAAGTATTCTTTCTATATACACTAGCCTAGCTCTATTAGCAAAAATGTGCTAATCTCTTTATTATTATCTTAATTCTTAGTATACAATAAACATTCTTTTCCAGATTTTTCACAGCCAAAATGAGTAGTCTCAAGTATTAAGGGTTGGAATCTCTGCAATGCAATCTTATCAAACATTGCATTTTCTTTCACACCAATGTGTCCCGCTTCCAATGTTTTTCCTTCTTTGTATTCAATCTTTTTACTAGGGATGGGTTGATTCTCAAATTTATCGATTCCAATACAGAGTCCCGATTCCGATTTCATCGATTCCAATGACCAAATAATTTTAAAGGGAAGTAAACTTTGTTATTTAATTTTAACTGCATGTTAATGTTTCTTTGACGTTAATGTTATTTTTTAATGTTGTTATCGAACTAAGAGGAACTTACATAAAACTGCTGATATGGATTTATTAAAAAATGTATATATATATTTTTTTCCATTATACTGCACTGAAAAAGCTGTTTTCTATCTGCATAGAGTAGAAAGCCATGGGACAAAAAAATCACAGATGATTCCCGTTTTTTTCTGTAAATTGTAATTACATTCCTGGTAATTTTATCGCTTAACCCTCCAAGTGGCAACCCGCACAATTACGCGGTCATGGACAACACAACTTGTATTTAATATTTCATCCACAATTTATTTAGTTTTTTTAATGTTTTACTTATTTACCCTTACGACGCCAGGTACGAAAGCTGTACAAAAATTCTACTTATTTACCTAAACGAAACCTGGTTTGACAGCTGTAAACAAGTTTTTCTTATTTATCTGAACGGAGCCAGATACGACAGCTATAAAATTGTTCTACTTATTTACCTAAACGAAGTCTGGTACGACAGCTATAAACAAGTTGTACTTATTTACTTTAACGAAGCCAGGTACGACAGCTATAAAAATTAAAGTGTATAGTATATGCGCATGCACAAACAATTAGGTCGAGAGTGGTGGCGTTGAGGGGGCATCACAAAACAAGGAACAACAAACATTAAATTGATTTTACCGTTCTCCAGTTTATTTGACAAAAAAGAATAAACATATCAGTTTTATATAAACAGCTGATTGATTTTGTCAATGGAAATATAACAGAAAAATCAAACAAGTTTTTATTGTTATTTTTTTAATAAAAAGATGTTTTGATTAAACGTATGTTGCTTTTTCAGTGTAGTATAATGAAAAATATTGTACGTAACTCGCCCGGTAAGTTTTTCCATGCTCGCACAGAAAAACCCTATTTATCTAAACAATACAGAAACTATAGTCAACCGCACAAACACAATGAGGTAACAAACAAATAACAAACTCGTAATCAACCTCGCTTAAAATGTCATAATTTTATAACTTTAAACAACATTCATACCATAACCTATCAAATGCGAGTTACAGAGTTCATGTGGTAACTGAGATACGTGATTTTGATTTTGATTTCAGTATAAAGCTTTTTAAATGTTTAGAGTTTGTAGAGTGTCCTAAATTTTCATATATTAATTTACTAGATAGTTAATTTATCACTGTTTTTGCATAGTCCTGGTTGACGGTGAGTGCACTTTTCACTGAAAACTTTTTTTCCCACAAATTAACAAATACGTTTATTCACTTCAATGTATACAATTAGACAAATTTTTGGGTCGGTTCTCCTTTTCAAATTTCCTGCTCCATAAATACTGTACTCCCATTGATTGGCTGGTTTTCTCTTTCCTTTAGCGATGGGCATAAGTCTGATGTTTTGGTCTAAAATAAACTCCTTTTGACCTTTGATTACAGATATATCCTGGAAATTTGATTCCTTAGGTCTTTGTTTAACCTTCTGTAATACTTGTTAATTTAAAAGAAAAAATTATACAATAAATTGCTTAACTTTACAGGTATGTAAGGTAGGCTTTGGTATTTTAATCTAAATGGTAGGCTTTGGTATTTTAATCTAAATATTACTCCGCGTCATCTTGGTTACTATTGTGTCTTGAATTGTTTAATTAACTATAACAAAATATTGTTATAACACATTTTGTATTAATCTCGGCTATAACGAACAGAACTTAAACATAACAATGTACTAAAACTATTGCTGAATAGTTATTTACATATGACTATTGTCTAGAGTATAAACATATGATGCAATTAACATATGATATCTACAATATTCTTCCCCACTTAAATTCAAAAGTCCATTGGAAACAAAATTAGGATACATCGAAGAAAATAAGAACTTTACATAACATAGTCTTTAAACCGTTCTGGTTGTTTCCTCATTCTCTCCGAATGTCTTGGGTTTTGGTCGGGATTGATCTCTTGACATGGAACAATTGGATATGGTAGTACTGGAACGTCTTCATTTATAGTTTGAGGAAGTCGTGGAACATCAAAACACTGTGTATTGCCAAAAATAATAGACTTCTTATTTTTCTTGCTGACTAGTGTAGTTTGCCAATTTTCTTGTATACTTCACCAAACTCCCAAATGTTTTTGTTATTTTTGAAGAATTGAACTTGTACTCTCTCCTTTACATTCAAGCTTCTTGAAGACTCACCTACTTGAAGGTTTCGGGTTGTTTGAGAAGATAGCATTCAAGCGAATTCTGAATTTTCTATTTAAATAAAGTTCTGCAGGTGATTTTTGACACGCAAGAGAGGTAGCTCGATATCGAAACAATATCTTTATGAATTTGTCTTTAATTGGAATGTGTTCATTAGAGATAGCTAGAAGTTTGTGTTTTGAGGGTTTGAACATTTCTCTCTGCCAAACCGTTTGTTGCCGGATGACCCGGAGCAATGAATTTTCTCACTTTTGAAAATAGCAGCATTGTCTGTACCATTTGCCTTGGATAACCATGAAAAGCAAAAATATCTTCTAGTAGATTGATAGTCTTGAAGGAATCGGTAGTTACTTTTGATATTCTCACTTCCGCCCACTTTGATTTTGAATCCATGCAGATTAAGAAGTAGGTATTGTCAACTGAACCTGCGTAATCAATACGCACTCTGTCCCAATTACTTCCAAGCGTCTCCCAAAAGTGAACTTATTTTGGAGGGTTGGACTTTGTTAAAGCGCATTGTTCACAGCTTCGTGTTATTCGTTCAATGTCAGTGCCTATGCCAGGCCAGTACACATACCGTCGTGACAATTGTTTCACTTTTGTCATTCCTAAATGTGTTTCATGTTGTTCAAGTATTTTTGATCTTGGACTGCTTGGAATGAATATTCTCTCCCCTCTAAAAATTATTCCATCTATGAGGGTGAATTCAGAATCTTCTCCTTTACTTTGGAGTTTTTTGAAAATTTTTCTCATTTCTTGATCTTTTTGCGTCTCAGTCTTGATAGTTGAAAAGGTTATTTCTTCATTTGAAATGTGAAATATTTTGTCGAAATACATTTGGTTCACTTCATCTCCGATCAGTTGATGTTTGAAGCTGTTTTATTGAAGTTCTTGATAAGCAGTCAACATTTTTGTTTTTATCTCCTTTCTTGAACGTACAGAATAATTAAAACCAAATAGAAATGTTACGTATCTCAAAAGACGAGCAGATGTCATTTGTGGAAGCACTTTGTTCTGATGGAGAATTCTTGGTAGTGGTTAATTGTCTGTGTTGAGGCTGAAATGTTTACCAAATAGATATTAATAGAAGTGATTTACCCCAAATATGATGGCTAAAGTTTCACGGTCCAACTGATTATAGTTCATTTCCGCTTGAGTAAGTGATCTTGAGGGGTAGGCAATCGGTCTTTCTTTACCTTCCACGCAGTGCCTTAGTATGGCAGCAACACCAGTGGGACTGGTATCGGTTGTTATATTCAGAGGTAGGCTTGGATTAAAAGGAACAAGAACACGATCGCTACAAAGTTCTGTTCTCAAATTCAGAAAAGCAGATTCACATTTTGAAGTCCATAACCAACGTTCCCTTTTTCTTAGAAGGCTTCGAAGGGGGTAAGTCATGGTTGAAAAGTTAGTTATAAACCTTGAATAATATGTCACAAGTCCTAAGAATCATCTTATTTCGTCAGGGTTAGTTGGTCGAGGCATGTTTCGGATTGCAGCAGTCTTGGTTGGAGGTTTTCTTATTTTGTTTTATTCAATTTTATGTCCAAAGTATTCAATTGATTCAGGCAGATTCACATTTTGAAGTTCATAATAAGCGTTCCCTTTTTCTTAGAAGGCTTCAAAGGGGGTAAGTCATGGTTGAAAAGTTAGGTATAAACCTTGAATAATATGTCACAAGTCCTAAGAATTATCTTATTTCGTCAGGGTTAGTTGTTCGAGGCATGTTTCGGATTGCATCAGTCTTGGTTGGAGGTTTTCTTATTTTGTTGTATTCAATTTTATGTCCAAAGTATTCAATTGATTCAGAGAAGAAAGAACATTTTTGTTTGTTATCATGTAGATCATAGCAAAGTTTAAAGTTTGAAGTGCATTTATCAAGTGTTCATCCATGTTCAATGATGTCATCGAAGTATGCTTCTGTTTTGGGACCTCCGTTTAAAATGTGTGAAAGGATTCTGTTAAATTCAGATGGAGCTGTTTTAATACCAAAACTTAACCTATTCATTTGATACGTACCTCTATGAGTTAATATTGTCCGGATTTTACTACTTACTTCATCGACTTATAAGTGAAGATATGCTTTAATTAAATCGAGTTTGCAAAAGTAACGTGAGTTACGTAAACTACTTAGAACATCATCAATTCTTCTGATTGGATGGTTAGCTTGAACTAGTCTTTCGTTCATTCCGCACTTGTAATCAACACAAAGTCGAACACTTCCATTAGGTTTTGGAATTACAACTAAAGGTGATCCCCAGTCACTGCAATTGTCAGGAGTTATGATACCACTTGATTGTAAATTCTCTAGTTCTTTATCGACAAGTTCTCGTAGCGCATGAGGAAAATTTTGCTTACGAGTGAAGAAGGGCTTACTACAAGCATAAAGTTTGTTTATTTCGGTTATATTTTTATTAAAGTATTAATTGTAATTACAGATGAACATTCAACAATAAAGGAAGAACCGAGATCACCATCCACAAACGATGCCTCCACAACTGATATTAAACCTGTTGTTCCTGAGCCCATTGCACAACAGGCCGGAGTTGATAAAAAACGCAAGTGCCGTAAGTATATTCAATAATTTGACATTTTGCTTAAGATTATCATCTACATTTTGTATCAGTAAAATACTATGTGCAAGCTTAAAATGTAATAATAATAATACTAATGTATGCTAGACCTGCTGCCAGATATATGGGTACATAATAAATATAACAATCTCCAACAGAATCAAAAATAAACATGCACAGAAGGTATAGAATGGTATTGTGTTATAATTTTTTGCATGCAAGACGTGTCTTACTGTATATAGTTTTAAATTGGAGTAAAAATAAAACATGAATTTTTTGTATCTTTTAGTTAAAAACCACTGTTGATTGATAATAAAACTTAAATACAACATATATTTAGTCTTACAAGAACAGTTTCGTCATCAGCAACATTGTACTTAGATTTCAACGTTTTAAACCATATTCAAAGATAATAATTTTAGATTATTAGATAACAGATATTAGTGTAAAAATTATCAATTTTTAAATTATACCATCTTGAAAATGTTAAACATTTCTTACTTGACAAAGAACCACAAATGATTTTTACAAAATTTTATAAATCTGACTACAGGTACTGCTTTAAAAAAAAATTAAATCATTAACCCTTTGCGGTAGCAAGTCGAGTATACATCGACACACCCCTTTTCCGCTTAACGCTCCCATGTCGAGTAGATCAATTTCTTTCTAATTTTAGAAGCTTTATTCACTCTATGTTTGTAATTTTCGACTTTATGACACTTTTGATGCTATTCCAGACAAACATATTCATGGTTCTTAAATGTATAAGGCTGTGGAAAATAATTAAAATTAGTTTTATCAGCTGTTGTAGTCTGTTCTGAGTAGACTACGTTTGTTAGATGTAAACATGTTGAATTCTTGGTGTTCTTTATGAAAAAGCTATTGAAAATAAATTCTTATATGAAGAATCGGATATTAATGTTAGTAAAGTGAGTGTTGGAAGAGTTGGAACAGTTATTGAAAACAATAATGAGACTGACATTTATTAGTGACTTTGAAAGTGATATTGAAGACGGTACTGGTGATGACTCTCTAGGCCTAGTCCTGTTACAAGTTCTTTGAGAACTATCACACTCGCAAAAATTTCAAGTAGCCTAACTTATATTATAAGAAGGACTAGACTTTTGTATTTTATATTTTGATTGTGTAAACAATTTTATTGTTATATAATGTTTTTATGTCATAAATATAAGCTTATGAATTTTAGATTTTCATTCATAAATACTTTTTTTTTTAGAAAAATGTAACAAAATTATACCAATACTTATTTTTAAATAAATATAGGGCAAGTACTTTTTTTGAAGCTTTTTAGATACGTTCAAGTAAGAAAAAAAGTTTATTGAATCATAAGAAATAGAACAGGTTTAACGTTTATTATATTGTGATATACAATTTTACTGCTGAAAAGTCCAAAATGAATTACATCCTGGGGAGCATCAGGGTCATATTTAATGAGACCTCAAAGGGTTAAAAGAGCAAAAAATAATCTACATTTGTAAATAAATTCGAAATTCAAAAATATTCAATGTCCGTACCAAAATCTGTTGCATATAAGTTAACCCTAGATCTGATAGGTTAAATTTCCAGGATGATAGGCAGTTTTAGCTGTCTGTAAAAGTATATTATATAGATAAATCATAATGTTTTATATACAGTTGAAATTGGTTTTAAAGTCCTCGGCTAATGCGTCAACTCGAACTAGCGTAATTTTTTTAAGGTCCGGCCAAATCGTTATGTTTTACGTTATTATAAACCCTTGCTTTTGGTTTGTCAAACTTTGAATTCAGTTTTCTCAGAACTTGAAAAATGTTAAGATTCCCCCTTTCCTTTGATGTCAGGCCGAATATTTTCTCCCCCTTTAAAATCTAACCATGAAATAAACAAACGACGTATTTTTTGTTCACACGTATAATGTAATCTGTGGTGGGTCCCATCGAAGTCGGTAGCAAGTTGGGTTCCACTACAAGCAACACTGCTAGCTCTCCCACCCCTCCTAAGGAACAATCCCACGCTATGCAGTGTCAGTTGTATGTTGTGTGCAACTAAACCCATGACTTTGCTGGGAAAGTGTTCGGACAATACAAAAGCGCAGCGAGACATTTACATAGTTGCTGTGATCAGACAGTTGTCTCCCCCCCCCCCCCACAGTAATGTTGACACTTTAAGATTGTTGCGTGTTTTTTAACCCTACAACTGTCCATGCTAATTTTTTGCAATGCCAAGCCATTTCGGTGAGTGTGCAAGCATATTTTCAAAAATTTGCCAAATATAATAATTATAATAAACCAATCCAAAAATATTCAATAGCTTTTTTGTAAAGAAAGATTCAAAGAATACAAATATGCCAGTAAAAAATTGATTGAAAAAATTTACAAAGTTATTAGCTCAAGAAACAAAAAATGTTCAGTAACGAAAGGAAAAAGTTCAACTTTAGGCCTACATAAAAGTAGTAAACATTTTTTGTATTTTTTTTTTTCAAACTGTACAAAAGTTTTGTTATTTAGTTCTATTTATTATTTTGAAAATACCAGTTTTTATGTTCTGACTACAAGATTGCTACAAAACTAGGCCTAGTTTGAATAGTAATTTAGGAATACATCCTTTGCCCAAAAATGAAATATTGTTATAAGAAAGTGTAGAGAATAAATCATAGAATTTATCTGTATACTTGTTAATTCTTATTTTGTAAACTATTTCACATTGTATTTCTTGTTCTACAAAATTAGAATAAACTGTCAAAAGTTCGCGTGGATAAAGGGAATACAAAATGACCTTGCAAAACAGACTTGTTTTGCGATCTCAAGTGGAGGTTTGAATTCTACGAAAGTCTGTATTTCCCACTGCTTTTTTAATAACATCTAACCAGTAGAGCTAGTTTACTTTACACCAAACGAAAGATCAAAGTTTTCCCTCCAAAAAGATATCAATAGAAATACAACTAATTGTAAGCGATATCTTGAATGCAAAATGTTCTGTTTCATTGGTTGAAAACTGTTCAATTGCAAGGGTTTACAGAAACCTTTAAATTTTCAAAACTATAAGAGTGACATCTGATTGGAAGGCAGTTTTAGAAAGTTAAAATCTCGACAAATCCAATGGTATCTTTATATTATTGTCAAAATATTTCTGTCTAGCGATATTGAACTTTAGAGAAGTGTTAAAGTTAAGTAATTTCTTTGTGTTTTTACGCATGGTAACAGGTTAAAGTTAAAATAATTTCCTTTCCAACGGTTTTTGTTTTATTGCGATTGGATGATTTTTAGTGAATGAAATATTCAATACAAGTAGAGTTGTCGAAGTAGTTCTAGGCCAAGTGCCATGTCGAGTGCTCAAATTGAGCAGCTTGACAGTTGTTGGTTTAATACAGTAAGTTAATGTTTTAATAAGTACTGTCATTTTAGTGTTTTTTAATACAGTTTGTTAATACACATTACATTTATTTACTCATTAAAACTTTACACATTAACCAGTGTTACCTAATTTATAATTGTAGGTGACCTCAGCTCCAATTAGCTTGAATTATCGGGACCCTACTGTACATTAAAAGTAAAGTATAGTATTTTTCATTTTAATAAAAGTCAATAATAAGTTTGCCAATGATAGCATTACAGGTAAAAATACGATTTCCTGTTGGTACATCTTTATAACATCACTTGATGTAGCGTTAACATTCATTTGGCCCCTTCGTTGACGCTTATCATTTTTTTGGAATTAGCTATAGAACCTGATAATGTTATAAACTAAGGCACCAATCTGTATCCGTAAACTATTATTCTTTGACAAATGCGTCATTTTTTTTCACAAAAATATTATTTTCACTTCATGTAACTTGCATTTAAATTAGAAAGAAAAGTAAAATATAAAAAATGTACATTGTTTCACTATGAAAAAAATAGGTCCTCAAATTTGTAAAGTTATATACAACACAAAAATGTTATTTTATAAAAACTAAAATCACTTACCGCAGTACTGTATTACTGAACTTGTTAGTTGGGCAGCATATACACACTTGGATTCCTTTTGGCCAGTATATAAAATAACGATAACCCGACTAATGATTATTTTACCATAGATTTGTAAGATATAATATAATTAGTATAACTTTCATCGAGATACAGTTACATTCCGAGCAAATGAACACCTGATTAATAAATAAATACGACTCTGTCACTTCAAAAACGTTCTAATGAGTCGTAATTTATGATGCCTATCAGTTCAATGTCAAATAAGATGTTTTTTTACAATAATTAATTTATTACGTTATTTAAATTACTTATATATTATGAATTATTTGTTATTGTTTGCAAATGACACAAAAATAATTGAATTTATCTTACTTACTGTATATTAGATCATGTTTTATGTACATTTTATTTACCTTGCATCGTTTGTTTTAAGTGTTCAAACCGGATGAACTAAGGCAAGCATTAATGCCAACTTTGGAAAAGCTATATCGGCAAGATCCAGAATCATTACCTTTCCGACAACCTGTTGATCCGACATCGTTGGGAATTCCAGAATATTTTGAAATCGTAAAAAAGCCTATGGATCTGTCAACAGTAAAAAGAAAACTGGACACAGGACAGTATTCAGATCCTTGGGAATATGTGGACGATGTGTGGCTTATGTTTGATAACGCGTGGTTATATAATCGAAAAACATCGCGTGTATATAGATATTGTACAAAGGTAAGTTCCAATTTAAAAAATAATACACCTGTAATTATATGCACTTATAAAAAGATGTTTCAGTATCTAAACTTTTGATATAAAGAAATCGAAATAAGTATACTACCAGAACTCAGAAAAGTACAGAGAACAATGCTATGTAGACAAAATATTTTTGAAATAAAAGTTCCAAAAGTAGGCTTTTGGAAAAATACAAAACAAATTTTGTTGATAGATCAAAAATTAGCAGCTTCTTTACACAAAACTAAAAAAAATAGTCTTTTCAAAAAAACAAATAATTTTTTTGTGGAAAATTGTAAAATAGCTATTTCTAAAAAATGGCTTAAACATATTCAAAAATGTATAGAAAATTTAAAATACAATATTTGATTTATAAACTTTATAATATTATAGAGAAAAATTTACTACAATTCACTGATCCACAATAATAATTATAATAGATCAAACAACACCATACCAAAATAAACACAACACACTAAATAAACAAACATTGTACTGGACAATCAACTATGTGCTATGTCATAGATTTGATGATTTGTATTTTTGTGTGTGATAAATTATATACAAAATTATTGGTTAGAATGTCACTAGAATATAGCTGATATATAATACGACCTATTACATATTATTTTTGGTACAAAACGATGCTTTAAGTAAACGTTAATTAGTTGAAGGTCATAAGCAAGCTGCAACTGTCGTCTGTCAGATAGAGGGTTAAAGGATTTGTTCAGATACATTGTCAACAAAAAACCTATTTGTTATTATTTTGTGAAGTATTTTAATATTTAATAAAGTGTTTCATAGCGGGTATAAATCACTTACAACTTCCATTAACAAATCTTTTTCAGTATAAGTTGATGCAAAATGTGATTTCTCAAGTTATACTGTTAAAAATACAAGTTTTGTGATTGAGATTAAAAGATAGCATTGAGTGCCACTTATCACATTAACCATCTTTTAAATCCCTGTTAGGCAAAGATGGTGGGTATTGGATGCATACTGACTTTGTCCTTAAGCGCTTCCTTTTTATTTTCTTACTTTCGGTAGTTCACATCATAATCATTTGTACAAAAGTGATTGTGTGTTGTGTTTTGTATGTATTGAGCTTTATAAATTGCGTGTCATGTCAATTAAACAGAAGTGGGAAAGTTAAAAGAATTACTCTATCTGCCAACTTTGAGTTTCAATCATAAAACTTGTGTTTAAAATTACTTAATGTAAATATTTAGATTTTTTATTCAAATCTTGGTACATAAATGTTTTATTTCAAACAAAAAACTGAATTTTTAATTATTATCCAGAACTTCTTCCCCTATGTTTTGATTAACAGAGGTTCTGCTGTATCTTTACTGATATTTAAACACACATAATGATATTTTCATTGGGAAAAGAGGATGAATTCAAATTTTTACCATACATTTTATCCACGATAAAACCTTTGAAAAATTTGAGTCGGAAAAACTTCATAGTATTTTTGTAAACTGTGTATTTGGAAAAGTTAAAGAAATTGAAACACAAAAAGAAATAAAATTAAAACAATTCAAAACTAAATGTTGATATTTAAGTTAACATTAATAAAAAATAATTTACTTAATTTGTTTGATGTTTCAGTTATCAGAAGTTTTCGAACAAGAAATAGACCCTGTGATGCAAGTACTTGGTTATTGTTGCGGTCGTAAATATACATTTAATCCCCAAGTACTTTGTTGTTATGGCAAACAATTATGTACTATACCTCGTGATGCAAAGTACTATAGTTATCAAAATAGGTAAGTTTATGTAATGATAGCATAAAATAATTTATTTATTTATTGCTGAGCTGCCAAACGAACCATTTACTTTGTAAATCTCTATGAACAACTTATATACTAATAAATCAGTGGTCCTATGAATAAGTTTGCTATTAATGTCTAAATAACTATTCGACTTTTAATAATTTTGTATGGTGTTCGGTAGATAATTTTGGCTGCTATTATAGGAACTTAAATAAAATAAAAAACTAAAGACTTCAAACTTTTTTTTCAAAACCATAATTTTATTTTGTTTCCAAATTAAAAAAAAAACATTTTCAAATCGATTCAAATCATCATTTTCTAAATCAGTTTATACATTTCTTTTTTCAATTGATAAATTTGTTTGTTTTATTGTTTACAGGAGCTACGGTGTCGTCTCCGATAGGTATACATTCTGTCAGAAATGTTTTAATGATATTCCGGGAGATACAGTTACGCTAGGAGAAGATCCGACACTACCGCAAACGTAAGTTACGTGAAATTGTTGTTTTGAACCACCAAGTAAAAATGTAATCAATTAGTAAATACAGTAAATTAATCCTCATTAATCTGGGACTAATTATTGGAGATGGCTTTGTCCGAATTAATGAATGTACATATTAAGTTAAATATTATCAATTTTAAAAGATTTACACATTAAAAATATTTAGTATTTTTATTTTCCATAGTGACTATTGTTGATTCAAGTATAATTTTAGACAAACTTACTGTCCAATAATAATTGTTTTTGTGAATACTACATCGGTTATTTCAGCCATTCAACATCCCTTCATTTATAGATGGTTTTGTACAGTGGACAAAAACACAAGCTGGACGAAGTTTTAATGTGCAAGTGTTTTTGAGTTTCCCCTCTTGTATAAACAGTTTTTTTTTATGTGTGATTTGTAATAAAAATTAATAACAAAGTATAGTAATCCTGAATAACCACTTAAAATTGGCAGAATAACTGAAACAGTTATTGTGACATTCACAAATATTCATTAGATTATTAGGCCATAATATTGTCTAAAATTATGCTTAAAAATAGTGTATGAACATAGTGCAAAAATGCAAATAAAGGCTTTTAAAAAATTTTTCCTGTTAACAAAATTTATCATTTAGTAAATACAGTAGAACTTCAATTATCGAACATTCAGATTATCAGAAATGCTACTCCAGTGTATAAAAAAAATATAAATTAAACTGCTACTTTATAGAAAATACGATAATTAAATACATCTTACCATATTTTATAATTAAAAGCACATCTGTTATTGAGCATTACAGTACATGTACAATTGAAATAGATAAGAAGAGTTTTCTATTAACTGGCGTTTTAGTGACTGAAATATAACCTGTAGGCCTACAACGCACGAAAAGAAAGCTGATGATGAAATACACTTTTAGTGCTATTTCTATTTCAGTTCCTCGGTTAGTCTTTCGTCGTTTGCCGTTCAACACTGATTTAAGGCGGAAACACACGATCTATTATCGAGAAGTTCTTGTTTTTTTAAGGACTAACCAATTGAGACAGTGAAATATAGGTGGCACTGAATGCAACCAAACTTGAAATTTGTGTCATTAAGCTATTGTTCTTGATTCTGGTGATATGGTCCAATAACCCACAAATTTGTAGTTTTACAGTTGCAAAAGAAATTTACACCTATTATACAGTTTATAAATAGGATGTAGAAAACATTAGGTTAGAAGACAAGAGTTTAAACTGGTAAAAAAAGATACGTACACCTGTTGTACTTATGTATTCAAATTAAAATTTTTATTTTTTGTTCGTATGAATACTGTGAGTATATTTTTTTTATCAACTTTACAATCTTTGAATCTTTTTATTACTGTCCGTAATGTTACTGGATCTACATTTGAGACTAGAATCATTGTAAGAATTGTTTCTCATTTTTCCCGCATTCTAGACTCTATTTTTTACTTCGGCTCACATTAAGTTTATGTCTTTGCCTTTATTATGAGTTTTGTTTTGTCATGTGGTATCTGTAATAATTAATTATGTGTTTGATTGTTGATAATCATGTGTTTATACTAGTTAAAAGCCCATATAGTTTAGACATTTAAATGTATTAGCTGCTTTATTTATTAATATTTTATGAAAGAAGTAATAATTTACATACTATTGGTGTATATCATATAGTTTATAATTTAATCTATTTTCCTTTTCATTGCCAATGCATATTTTGCAGAATGTTCCGCCATAGCAATAAAATAATTATTATATTTGACATCTCAGAAGCTGAAAGTTGGTATTCATTTGGTATTAAATTGTATATAACTGTATTTGTTTATGTGGATGATTTATTATTTTAGTTGCATTTTATATATATATATATATATATAATATTTGCTTGTATATTATGTGTATTAATTGTGATTTAGTGCATACACACAAATTTATTTTATTATCAACTAGCTGACCCGTACGGCGTTGCCCGTCGTTGTTAGTATTTTCAGTCTTTTTGACGTAATTGTATTCTTTTTAAGTGTTCGTTGAATACCTGTGCGTATCCTACTGTGGTCATGAAAAAAAGGCTACGCTATTTAAGAAAGCACTGAAAATTGTATTCCTGTAAACTACTATCTAACATGAAAAAGCTTTAAATATATCGTTTTAATTTATAGTTTTTACTAATTTTGACTTTCACTTAATTTCATTTACAATGTTGCGAGCACCTACAGCCTAAAAGGAAGCTACGTACCAAATTTCATTCCAATTCGTTCTTATAGGGATTTTTAGTAACTTTGACCCCCCCCCCCCAACCGCCCTAAAATTTCGAATTTCTTTTAACCCTTTCTTAGCGAGGGTTTAAATTAGCTGGGGGTCGTAGAAAAGATATTTGAATCACTTTGTAACATCCGCGTTAATTTAGGATGTAACAAACTGGTTCAAATAGAGTTTGTAATTTTAAATGTATAGGCCTAATTAGTATAAGATATATATTGTTTAGTATTTAATAAACAATATACAGTATATATCAAAATAAAGCTACGAATGTGATTTAATGGCATTTAGTTTAATTCAGATGGTTTGTTTAGTTTTCAATAAAATATGTTTAAACTCGTGTATGTTTATGGTTATGCATGGTGTCAAATAATTTGTTTGTTATTATTATTATTGATAGCGAAAATATGTTTTGAAAAGTATTAAAAACTTCATAGTTATGATATATTTTATATAAACAATATTTTAAGCAGCATATCTCTAAGTAGGCCTATATAGATATTTAATAACCAATGTTTGAGTTGAATTATAATTCTATAAGCATTTTTATTTGTGTTTGTTTATAGTTTTTCAATCTAACCTTAAAAAGCTGTTGGTTTTGAAGAGTATTAAAGTGATTATAAATTTGCTAAGTAATGTTGCTATGGTAATACAGTAGAACCTCTGTTAACCGAAATAAAGGGGGCGGAGGTCATTTCGGATAACCAAAATTTCGGTTAAAAAATTGCAATTTTTTAAAATTTAAAATGAAAAAATCAAAGGCAATTATAAAAACCACACTTTTAGATTATTTAACAAACTTTTAATAAAACATAAATGCTTCTACATACATAGTATACTGTATTTACAACTTGTTAAGTACTGTTTTAAGCCTACCCTAAGAAATAAATTGATAGACAACTTGATTGACGCGACGCTACAACAGTGTAAAACAAACCGACTGGCAGAATACTGTACAGTATTGTATTGTGTGTAGCAGGTAGTAAACCACTAGACTAAACTCAAGGTCAGGCACCCGGCCTGCCCCATCCCATTCCCCCTTTACACTTTCTCCTCCTTTTGTCTAAAAATAGACCGCACATCTTGTTATAGTAAACAAACATATCAAATACTATCTTTTTCGATATAATGTGGACACGTACCTAGTTTTTTTGCTGTTTCGGTTAAACGCTATTTCGGTTGAAAGGGTTTCGGTTAAGAGAGGTTCTACTGTACATGTAAACAAACATAAGCTTTTAATACGAACAGCTGTTTTTGTGAGCTATGGTTTTGAGTTCATACAATAAATGCTGTTCAGTTTCTTCTAAATTTGAAACTTTTTCGGGAAACTTTTCAAACTTTTCTTTACGTATAAACCTTCTATGAACTACTACAAACATTTTAAGACCAAAAATAGCCAAATCGGTCCAGCCGTTCTCGAGTTTTAGCGAGACTAACGAACAGCAATTCATTTTTATATATATATAGATTTTATTATATATATGGCTTGCCTTTATCTTATACAAATTTTGTGTTTGTCTAAAAAGGAATAATAAATTGAAATTAAAATGCCAAAGTATTGAAATTATGCGATAATGTTTGTGTGTCTGTCTGTCTGTTAACATGATATATGCACTCACTGATGTCGTTAAAATCCTTGTATGCTTATTTTTTAATATTGAATTTATTATTTTAATGTGGTTGATGTAATAAACCTGACTTTAGTGATTTAGTTAATAGATATGCTAGAGTAGACTCCGGTATTAGTGAGGGATGGTTCGTCTAGTTCTTGTGAAGACAATACTAATTTGAATATGATTCTTCAGAATCCAAATCTGAGATTCCTGCTTTACAAGGACCAATTAAACAAATAATAATAAATAAGATATAATAATTTGGACTTGTTAGTAATTCATTAGGTTAATTTCTTTTTGTAAATTTATAAATCCGACAAAACAGTTATTTTTAATCTATGAACAGCGCACAAAAAGTGATATATAATTAACGTTTTTAATTTATTTATACAGATATAATATTGGTTTAATATATATTTTTTGAGTCTATTATATACTAGCATTTTTATTAAATAGTTTTTTGTTTCATTACTTGTTTATTACCATTCTTTGTAAGAATATTAAATAACTTTATGTAAGATACGGTACTAAAAACTAAATCAATTTAACTGAACATGTTAAAAAAAGTTATGTTTATTTCCTTTATTATTTCTTATAAACTGCTAACTAATGTATAAATTATGTACAATTTACATTTTAAAAAATACAATTAAAAAAAATTTAAATTACGAAGGTAGAAATAATTAAAATAAAAGTTTTTCCATTTATTTAGAGCTTAAATTAATATAACTTTTTTCAACAGAATAATAAAGAAGGATCAGTTTAAAGAAATGAAAAACGACCATTTAGAGTTAGAACCATTTGTTGAGTGTGCAGAATGCGGAAGGAAACTTCATCAAATCTGTGTATTACATATGGAAAATATTTGGCCTCAAGGGTAAGTCAAAAATACATTAATTATTGAATTTAAAGTATACATAAATATATTTTGTTAGACATGTATTCATCCCATTTGGCCATTTTAAAATGTGTTAGTTTAAAATCTGCCAAAAATCGTGGACTAAGGTAAGTATTTCTAAATAAGCACGATAATGGTTTATGATTGGTGGAATTCTACAGGGTGTTCAACTCAAGAAGGCCACCATTGGGATCTCAGAAACTATAAAAGTTACAACAAACCTTCCCTAATTTTCCCCTTGCATTAAAAACACAATATTAAAATTTCCAAAAACTCTGCCATTTTCCCAATATGGCGACCAACTTAATTTTTTCAAATGGAAACTCCTATTTTTTACGTTGAATTTCGATACAATGGTGATTTTTTTAATTGGGCCATCATTGGGATCTCAGAAAGTATTAATTTTACAGCAAACTTTAAATGGTTAAACTTTCCTTGTTTTTTGAGAAATTAAAAAGTATGTAGTTAAAATATTTCTAAATGGCCATTATTTTCCAATATGGCGGTCAACTTTAAATTTCTTATAGAAGCACCTATTTTGTATGACGGATTTGGGCTTTACATGCAATTTTAAGACGTTTTTATTCTTGGTGTTTTCTTGATAAACTTAACTGTTTAACCGCTAGTAGCACTGAATGTTTCAGAAACTCTTATTTCAACAATTATTAGAGGCATGTTTTACCATTTATTTGCAAACAATAAAATTTAATTCAAAGTGCAATATTTTGTACAATGGAATTTTAAAAAGCTGTTGCAATTTCACAAATACTTTATTTTATACAAAAAACTTTCTTAAATTCTGTTAAAAGTCGCTAAATAGCTTACATGACAACTGTACTATTTTTACAGATTTCTTCTCCTATAAAGCGTACATTGTATTGTAAGAAACTTCTTTGTATCATGGCATCAAAATGTTTAAAACACAAAAAGTAATTCAAGATGACTTAAAGGAGGTTTTCAAAGTGTCCTCCACATTCATAAATCAGGGTGTCTACCAACCAGGGAAACTGGGAAATAGCCGGGAATATGAATTAACCTTGAAAATTCCGGGAGAAAGCCGTGATTTTGATGTGTAACTGGGAATTTTATTCCTTCACTTGAGTTATTTTCGTTTTGTAAACGCGATCGCGGGAGTTCGACATGAGCAAGCACGGATTCTCTAAAATCGATTCAATTGATTCTTAGTGGGGTAATCGGTATCGAGAATCGATCGCAAAAGTCGGTCCCAATTACAGTACCTCGATTCCAAACGCAAACAAAACATTCGATGTGTACTGAATTATTAAACCAAACAAATTTACGTGCATAATCTATTTTAAACATTGTAACATTTAAATTAGGGATGGGCCGATTCACAATACCACCGATACTTTGTATTTGATATCGGTAACAAGAATCTATAGCCGAAACTCGATATTGATAATGAGAGATAATCAGTTCAGTTCATATTATTGTCAGACTAGCCAGTTCTCCGTATTTTGAATGTAATCTCCAGTATTTGCAATCACATTCTCTGTATTTAAACTTAACCCCAATTAATCATTTAACAATAAAATATCAGTAGGAAAAAATGTAAAACTCTCTTAAAGCTTTGATGTACGTAAATATTCATGCGTATGCTTGGTTTTTTGTACACAGAAAGATAAAGTAGGCTCAAGGTCAACCACTTGTATGGATTCTTTTCTTATCGTGTCTATTTATAGAATTAGGGTGAATACTGTGAAGAAAAGTTACAAATCTTATAGATCTGTAACAAAAATATAATAGTTCTATTTGTTTTTAGTCCGGGTAAAACATTTTGAACATTTTCGGGATTTACGTTAGCCGGTATTTATATTTTTTATAGGAATCCCGACGAAGTTTTGTTTTACTTGTTATTCGTTCCCGCAAATAGCGATATTTAATTCCACCTTATCCGAATTTTACAAGTGTCATATAAATAATCTTTTCGCGGACCTTAGCAATTGAAATTTAAAGTAATTTTTAACTCCGGTATTTTATAGAAACAAGAACTAATTATTGCTTTCAAAAGTACGGGTTTTCGCGTACGCTGTTGTGTATTGCGTTTTATAAAATTAGCGCTAATAATATTCAGACGTCGTATTCTTTTGCGGACATTTGCCATTTCAATAATGGTAGTTAATACAATTTTCACAAATTGTATTCGGGAATCGATTTTTCGCGGACATACGCTGTTGTATACAAATTGCGTTTTAATGCCGACGTTTTATAAAATTAGCGCTAATAATATTCGGACGTCGTATTCTTTTGCGGATATTTTGTCATTGCATTTTAAATGATTATTTCAATAATAATATTTCACAAATTTTATTCGGGCATCGATTTTTCGCGGACATACGCTGTTCTATATTAAATTTCGTTTTAATGCTGACGTTTTAAAAAAATTGCGTTAATAATATTCGGACGTCATATTCTTTTGGGGACATTTTGTCATTGCATTTTAAATAATATTTCAATAATGGTAGTTCATATCATTTTCACAAATTGTATTCGGGCATTGATTTTTCGCGGACATACGCTGTTGTATATTAAATTGCGTTTTAATGCCGTTTTATAAAATTAGCACTAATAATATTCGGACGTCGTATTCTTTTGCGGACATTTTTTCACTATATTAAATGATATTTCAACGATGGTAGTTCATACAATTTTCACAAATTGTATTCGGGCATTGATTTTTCATGGACATACGCTGTTGTCATGTACTAAACAGCTTTCTTTTTATCCAATTATAAAAATAATCGTATGCAGCCTAGATATTTTTGGCTTACACAAATAGTGTTTAGCAAACAAATTTTATATTTTTACTAAATATGTGTTAAGGTTGGTGAATTACTCTTTATTTGTGTTATTTTATTATATTTGATGCTTTTATTTTGATTTTTACAAAGGCTTGGTAATTTAGTAAAATATTTTATTACAAGTTGTGTTTTGATATTTATTCCTCAATTCCCATACTTAATTAAAATTGTGTAGCTTGTTTTTAGAAATTTTATATTTTTTATAACTGTTGAAATAATCACCAATGCACTTTATATTGTTATTTGTTTAACTTTTATTATTGTAAAAATAATAATATAAAGTGTATTGGTGATTTAATTTCAACAGTTATATGCATTAGGAGGCAATCACCATTTTGGTGATGGGTTAAAAGATTTTTGATAAATTTCAGTTCTCTAATAGTAACCCCTAGTCTATTTAACAACCCTCAAGTAATGAAGGTCAGTACAAACTTGTTTAAGAAAACAAAAAAAGTTAGAATTATCAATCTGAAATAAAATGCACAGTGCAAGAGTCTTCAAGAAGTATACATAGGTATGTCTTATAAAATTGTTCACTTATCTTAAAAATAATATATTTTAATAGAAACATGTGAATCCAAACTTTATGATCTTTGTCTTTTCTACCTTTCATGAAACAAGTTTTGGTTGAGGAATTTGTTATTTTGTTGAAATTTGATGAAATGAGAGTACTTATTTTACTTACTCTCAGTTGACCACTTTAATATTAAATATATTAATATTTAATATTAGTTGAGTACCGAATGACGTGTAATATGCATATAAGGATAACCAGGAAAATCATTGAGAAACCTGGAAATAACCAGTAATTTCAAAAATCACTTTTGGTAGACACCCTGTAAATACATGCTTGCTCTCATAAAATACATCTTACACAATACAAAGTGGTTGCGTTAGCGATTTTTTAACAGTAATTTAAGTACGTTTTTTATATAAAATAAAGTAGTTGTGAAATTGCAAAAGCTTTTTAACATTCCATTGTAAAAAATATTGCACTTTGAGTTTAATTTTATTGTTTGTAAATGGTAATAAGAGTTTCTGAAACTTTCAGCGCTCCTAGCGGCTAAACGGTAGGCTAGGCATATTAGGATTTTCAGAAACAAGTTTTCTTATAGCTTTGATTTTCTCACCCTTTATGTTTTTTAGGTCCCTGAACACAAATTCGATGTTTGCTGGCAAACATTATGCCCGGAACCTTGTTTTTTGGGCACTTTTTGAACGAATTTTGGCACATATCTAGTTTTTGGCCTATATCTCAAAAAGGAAGCTTTTTCGACAAACCCATTCTACACAAAATTAAAGTAGACAAAATTGCCTACATTTCTTATACAAAACGGTTTTTTGTAAGACTAACCGTTTCACCGCTAGAGCGACCCCAAAAGGGGCCATATTTTCATATCCGGTGAAATTTATCGATTACGCGGAAATCGCCCTTGCTGTGATACTTAAATGTTTAACGATTTATTACATTATACAATTTATATGATATAAAAGTCCTCTTTTCATAAATAACATTTTTTTTCAAGACTAACCGTCTCGCTGTTAGAGCTTGCCCAAAAGGGGCCATATTTTCATATCTGTAAAATTTCCAATATAGAAAAAATAGTTTTGTTCGCTCCACTAGTTTATTTTGGCAATTTACTTTATACAAATGGCAAAGCGCTTTCAATCCTTTAATTTATTACATTATACAATTTATATGATATAAAAGCTTGTCCCGAGATTTACCAGTGTAAATAATTAATAATACTATATGTAACTTTATCTTGACACAGCAAATTATAAGAAAAAATGTTTTATGTGTTTCATAAAATAAATTTACACAGGTAAATTGCGTGACAAGCTTATTTATATTGTATAAATTGTATAATGTAATGAACTGATTTAATTTAAAGTTTATTTTCTCCCTTTTAGATTATTAAAATGATTCCTTGTTTTTAAAAATGATTTTTTACTTGTAATTTATCTCTCTGAAAGGAAAGCCCTAAATTATTTTCTCTGAGCACAGGCATTCTTGGTGATGAGAGGGTAAATAGTCATGAGGCGTGGGAGAAGGGCATGAGGGGCATTGAAAGATGTGGTAAAAACTTTAACTTTGGTGATGTCAAATTCAGGGTGGCTAGCGACAGAGAAAACCTGGAAAAGTTTGCTGTGATGATGTTAACTTATGATACCTGAAAAAGCCTGATAGGCTATGTTTAGAACTGTTAACTGAGCAATCTGCAATAACTAGTTTTAGCAACAAACACTTTTATTTTGTTGGCAGTTTTTCCAATTAAACAACATACTAGTCATTGGGGTTAGATTGCTGTGATGATGTTAACTTAGGATACCTGAAATGGCCATTAGGCGATGTTTAGAACTGTTAACTGAGTAATCTGTAATAACTAGTTTCAGC